>WEDG01002555.1:0-127466 GCA_017591395.1 Schistocephalus solidus
GATTTGAATGCATATCCTATGAGGGCCGTCTAGCAAGACTTAAACTTTCTCCTATCTCGTATAGGCAATACAGAGGGGATATGATCTTAGTCTTCAAAATGGTCAGAGGAGTTGATTGTGCTCTTCAGATGGCCAACATTTTTGAATTGGCAAACATGACAAGTCTCCGAGGTCACCAATACAAACTGAAAAGAAATCACGCCAAACTTGAAATGTGGGCCAACTTCTTTTCCCAACGGGTGATTGACGAATGGAACAAACTGCCAGCCTCAGTTGTTCAGGCTGAAAGCGTTGAAATGTTCAAAGAAGACTTGATGCATTTTTACTTGATGAACATATATTTAGTTGACAGCAATTATCGATATACTAAAACGACTATCGCCATGTAACATTTGCTTGTTTTGCTAGCGTCTATCGGTAAATAGGGTTTTCAAAGGCTCTGCCTATCTCCCTTATATAAACTGAATTATACTGAATTATAAATGTGCAGTCTTCGCTTGAATGCAGATGTACTAGTTAACGACCTAATTTCAAATGGCCAGTTATGTCAATGAAAGCTATACCTAGAAGCAAAGAATAGAGAGCGTTTACAAGTTGAATATGGTGGAGGAGGATGAACTAGTGCTGAATGTCTAAGGTTATAAGGAAGAATAATGGGGTAATACGAGAAAACGTAGGGAGAGATGAGCTACTATTAAGTGTTAAAAGGAGACAAAAGCCTGCTTTCTGTCTCCTGACCCAAATAAATTTTATCTTCTTAAGCTGACATCTTGTTGAGTAGGAAGTAGTTATAGGATTCGAAAATAGGAGTTTATTGTGAAATGTCTTTTGGACATTTTCAATTTTTGAACGGCTAGATTCGTTCATTAAACCGAAGAAAGGACAGTTAAATTCAAGAATTTGAAGTACAAACATACGATTAAGTCTTTATTTTATTTCAGGAAGGTAAAAATTATAAGAAATAAAGCCTCAAATCTGAGGAGCTTTGGCCGTTATTCTATCGGCATGAGGCAACCAGCTTAACAAGCGTACCTCATATAGAACAACAGTCAAGGCCGTATGCATAGGAACCACCGATATTATTTGTTCTCCAACTTGGACAATTTGAAAGCCGTTACCACTTCACTTGGACGGTTCCGGACAATATCGTTTCAACTGCACGTACGTACCTGCTTCCTGCACATCTGGAATTTTCGCCGTGCCAAAATTCCTCATAAAACGGCATCAAATTGGAAGTTGTTTATCATCTTATTCAAATTGACTACGCAGCCTCTGCACCAATAAAAAATGACAGCTACTCAGGAAACCAATCATGTACAACCTCGTGAAGATCTGAAGTTATCCAGGACCTTCGACATCTCCGAACAGCTGAGTCGTTCTTGCATATTTTGCATACCATTTCCAGTTTTTTAAAAAAAAACATTTTTGAACAAGAAGGCGCATTTTTTGCTCTTTTTGCGGTAAATACTTACCATACATCGTTTCTGCGATCTCTCATGGAAGTCAAAAATATTCTCTTCGGGAATCGTGCAAAATAGGTGGTACCGCCGAGGATCGAACCAAGGCACCAATTTGCGGGAAACGACGGTGATACCACTGAGCTATCACCCCACGACGAACTCGCTGATTTAAATTTGAATGAGGACATAAACACTTATCATAATACAAACGACCTCAATTCCAGGCATGTTTCCTTTAAGTCACCTCCCGCCAAAAGGACCAAGAGTTTGATAAGCTTTTTGGATGTCAATTACGAGGACGAAGCGTTTGCGATATGCTTTAAACTTATTCAAAAAATTTCGGAAATTGAAAAGGATATGGAAGGGCTGAAGATGGAGATACAGAAGTTGAAGAAAACTCCTCACATTTTACCCGAGCACAAATAGTCCCTAACGGGGGAACATGAGAGAGGCAAACGCACATACGCATGCACAGCTTCCGTAGCCATCACATCCAACAAAGGATGATGGCGCTACGCCCTCAAAGCTCGGTTTAGCCGTTAAACAGTCTCCAGAAAAGAAAGAGGGCAACCGGCAGGGATCCCATAAAATGAAGAAAAGAGTTTAGGAAGCCAAAGGTAATATGTCATCCAAAAGTGTAAGTCCCAGAAGCACAGCGTCGGACAAAAATCCCTCTCATGTTGAAGTGCCAGCATCCACGAGTAACGCCACTTCTGCGAACTCCCACACTAGTGTGGCCGGGCAAATTAGGACTCACCCATAAACCGTAAGCAAAATATCGTAATACGGGATGTCCCAGAATCCACGTCCTGCATTCCGAAGGAACGAGTGATACACGATCTAGATCTTCTACATGAATATGCCAGTGCAGTACTGAAGAAAGGGGAAATTTACACCGTGCATAAAGCTTTCCGACTAGGCAAAGCAGACCCCAGCCTCGACATAAAAACTATTCCCCAAGGTCTCTAAAAATTATTTTAGGAATAGAAACCCAGGCAGAAATTCTGTTAGAAGGAAGAATGACCTTACGGGGATTGCACAAACCAGTGTTTTTTCAGCCGGACTACGAACCGAGGGAACGGTTGAAAATGAATGAACTACGCAGAGCATTGAGGGAGAGAATTGGCAGAGGGGAGAAACGGCTGAAAATCAAAGACGGTCAAATAGTCCAGATAAATGTGTCCTTCCTGTGGCCAAAACCTGTAACACTGAAGGCTGGGTCTCCCCGACAAATCGAGCATTAAAAGTCATCTCTGCAAATGTAAAAAGCCTGTTCAACAAGATGGATGACCTTAAAAACGTAGTGGATGAAAGTAAACGAGACGTCATGGCTTTCACTGAAACGTGGCTCACTGCAGACATAACTGATTCTGTAATAGCACTCAGAGGATATCAGCACTTCAGGAGATATAGACCAAGTCGAGGAGGAGGAGTCATAATTTATGTCACTCGCAAGCTGACCGCTATTGCTGACATACACATTCCATTACGCGATGTGGAAGTCTTAAGGGTTACTATATATGCTAAGTATTCCAGACCACTGACGATATCGGTTGTGTACCATTCGCCTTATCAGACTTCCGATCAGGATTTCATTATCATAACGGAAATCTACAAAGCCAGCGAGAAGAAAGATGTCCTAATTGTTGGGGATTTTAATGCTCCTGGTATTGACTGGAAAACATGGACTGCACAGGGAATGCCAGATAACTTCAACCACAAACTATTGAAATGGGCAACAGACAAACTTCTTTGCCAGAACGTCACCTTTGGAAAACGGATGAGAGAAGGACAACAGTCAAACTGTCTTAACCTGATTTTTACACGAGATGAGGACAATGTGCTAGACCTACAGGATCGACCGCCATTAGGGTCAAGTGACCACATTTACGCTGTGCTTCGAGTACTCACTGTTTTCCAAACCAAATTTACCCGATACTTGGGAAAGAAACATTTGGAAGGGAGACTTCTCACTTATGAGAAGACAAATGTCAGAGATATCCTGGGAAACAGAACTGAATGGTGGAACCAATAAAGATTGGGCGACATTGAGCTCGTTATTGAAAAGGATTGTTTATCTCAACTGTCATCTCAGGAGAAAGATAACCACAAGCCGCCCAAAGTGGATAAATGCAAACTTGAAGGCACCTTTCAAAAAAAGAAATCGCTTCTGGAAGCGTTACAGAAAAACCGGCTCCGATGCTCACTTACGGAAATATAAGCAGCAACGCAACGTTTGTAAATGTGAGGCTTCTAAGCTGCGGAGGAAGTTCGAACTAAACATACTGCAGAAATCGTTGGAGCACCCCAAAATGCTATATGGCTACATACGGAGTACAAAGAGAATTCAGGAAATGATTTTTGCCCTTAGGTCTGCAGACGGAAAACTGGAGACCGATGACCAGGTTAAAGCATCCCTTCTTTCCAAATTCTTCCAGACCGTCTTCACTAGAGAGCCTAATAATTTTGCTGCTATTCCAACAGTTTGTCAACCAATGTGTACACCTCATTTTTCTTCCTCATCTACATCCTCCTCATCCACAACAGAGGACATAGACCTAGACTTTTCACCGACCATAGTTAGAACCGAATTACTACGTACAAAGCCTGCCAGGTTGCCTGCACCGGATAGAATTCCTGCATTAGCACATAGAAACGTGCTGATGAACCGTGTTTACAATTGTCCATTATATTCCAAAAGTCCTTTGAAGAAAGCAAACTCCCGGAAGAATGGAAATGTGCATTCATCGCCCCGATCTATAAAGGAGGTTCACGACTGAACTGTGAAAATTACCGCCCTGTCAGTCAAACGTGCATAGCGTGTAAAATAATGGAGCGTATTATCAAGAGGCACTTAATGCGCTATCTGGAAAACAATCAAATCCTATGTGATGTCCAACACGGCTTCCATCCAGGACGTTTTTGTCTCACGAGTGCCCCTCAGTCGCACGAGAAATGGACAAAGGCAGCAGATAATGATCAACCAGTAGATGTTGTAGTTTTTGACTTCAAGAAGGCCTTTGATAGTGTATTACATGAGCTTCTTTTACAGAAGATTTAAAATGTCGGAATTCGTGGAAAACTTTTCAATTGGATCAAGAGTTTCTTGTCTTTCAGATTACAGAGAGTTATTGTTGGAAACTCTAGCTCAGAATGAGCAAAAGTAGAAAGTCGTGTTCCACAGAGTTCTGATTTTGGCCCCCTACTCTTCCTAATCTACGTTAACGACTGTCTCAATGACCTTTTTTGTCAAGCTGAAATGTTCGCAGATGACATAAAAATATGGATTGAAGTCAGCTGTGCTAATGACGCAAAAGGTTTACAGTCGAATATCGACAAACTAAGTGCCTGGTCGGCTAGGTGGCTGCTTAAGTTTAATGTATCCAAGTGCGTGATCCTACACATAAGCACCGCTCGAAAAGTATCGCTGAAACACCATTACTTTATTAATGGCACTGAATTAAAAGAGATAGAAACACACAAAGATCTGGGCATGTGGACAACTGCAAATTTGATGCCCTCAGAACACTGTAAAAAAGAAGTACAGAAGGCAAGATGCACACTGCATTGGATCAGACGTGCGTTTAAAATATTTCCCCCTGGTCTCTTCGGAAAATTATATGGCATCTTTGTGAGACCGCACTTAGATAACGGAATACCAGCCTGTATACCGTGGAGGAAGAAAGATTTTGACCTACTCGAACAGGTACAACAGAGAGCAACGAAGATGCTCGACGGTTGTAAGATTTTACCATACCAAGACAGATTGAAAAAGCTTGACTTATTTCCTCTTTCCTACAGGCACTTACGGTGTAGCCTGCTCTGAACATTCCGCATTATCCAGAGCCATGATTCCTCCCTGAGATCGGAGGATTTCTTCGAGTTTGCCTGCACAACTCATCTGCGTGGTCATCCCTACAAGGTCAATAGCGAACACACGCGATTGAACCTCAGAAAGTTTTGTTTCAGCCAACGAATGGTACGAGCTTGGAACTCGTTACCAAGTGAGACGGTTACCTCTGACAGCATTTCTGATTTAAAAGAAGACTTGATGACATAATATTTGACAAAAGACGACTCTCGCAACATGATTACTTAAAACCAGCCTTTTAAAATCTTTCGGTTTCTAATTTTCTTCCACAATGTTTCGCCTATAGATGTGCACACGCATTTGAAGTTATGTATTGCTTTTACTCAAACATTTTTAAATGTACACTATTTTTTATACTGACTGTACATATGGAATAATAGTTTTATATCAATAGGGTCATCAAAGGCAATGCCTGTTACCCTTCAAAATATACAACATACAATATAAAGAACCGATTATACACGTAGTCTCATCAGAGGTCGCTGATTAGTCTAAACGCAAGTTTAATGTCTTTATCCGAAAAATCCCCCACACGGTTAACCCCACACCATCAATCCAACAACTCATACACTTATGTGATCTTAACATCCGGATAGCTCTCACCAAAAAGCTTAACTCAAGAAGCAAAATAAGCCAGTGTTTGTGACCTTCTATTCACAAACCGAAGCCGATCGAGTTCTACAAAACACTGAAGTAAACATAGCTCTGTTCACCCGAAAAGCATGCATAGGTCCAGACGTCACACCTATGCAAAGACATGAACTTCAGACCAAAGCCACACAACTCAAATCCGATGTTAATCAAACCGTCTCCTCGGTGGAACGTCAAGCAGGCACTTCCAACGCTGCCAACTATAATGCAAAGCGTATAATTTAGTTTTATCAAAATAATGAACAAAAAGTCTCGTTAGCCAAACCTTTGGCAAGTTTTTCTAATTATTATTCAGACACTCATTATACCAATTGAAAAACTGCTTCTGCAGTTAGGAGAGGAGGTCAGAATAAAGGAAACGAGCACCTCAAAATATTATTACCTCTCTGGAACAGTTTGATGTCACAAATTCTGGATCCAGTCATGCCGCAATATTAGATAGTAATATAACTGTTACAACGACTCCACCAACTGAACAACCAGAAACAGAAAATATCGACCCAGCAACTCATACAAATCCTATGACGTACGCGGCAATCCCTTCAATCTCAAAAGATAATCAAATTTGTCTTTCAGCTAGTATTTACATACAAAAAGCTTTATTGAGCACACCATTACTACCAAAAATCCCAAAAAAAAATGTCAATCCATGAAATATGAGTGCTAAAAACTCTGCAAACTCTCATAAGACACGAAAAAGCTCTTATAATAACACCTCAACTCCCTCAAATCCAAATGCATGGCATAGGTGTAAACCAACTCACGCTTACCTTTCAAACATAGCAGCAACTAATGGTAACCAAACCAGTTACCTAGGTCGGCAAAACATCCCAACAATAACCCCAGGTATTAACAATAACCGCTAAGTTACTCCTCCCCACATATTGGGCTTAACCTGTGCACTCAACCCATGCACTCTTACACCTACACAAAACCCATACACTTTAACCCATGCCCTCAAATCCCACCACTCACTCAACATATACACTCTTACCCATTCACTCATTTCTCACCATACCTTCCAAAAGTTACAAACTTCCCTTGTATTAGCCCATCGCACAATCTAAAAGTTTAAGAAATCAGTTTTTTCACGACAGCTGGCCTCTTCCCTATCCGACATCTTAAGTATCGCCCTTATTAATGCGAAATCGATAGTACATAACAAACCACAAATTAGGACATTCGTTGAAGCCTATAATTCCGATATAGTTTGTTTAACGGAAACATGGGTTAATAAATTAACATCGAATGATTCGCTATTTGTCCCAAACTACAATTTAAATCGACAAGACCGCATTAATAAACGAGGCGGTGGCTGTATGATATACATCAAAACTACCATTGAACAAATTGGTTTCGATGTTTCACATGAAACTTTCCCTGGCGAAGCATGCTTTGCCACAGTAAAATCCCTGTCGCACAAAAATATACTTATCGGATGTCTCTACACTCCTCCAGAATTTAGTAATGATGACACTGGCCTAACCAATCTAATAGATACCATATCAGATATTCAATTTGAATATAAGATAATTGCAGGTGACCTTAACTGTCCTGAAATCAACTTGGCTAAACTATCAGCCCTACCAGACATGATGAACTGCTATCATCAATTTTCTTCCATAACTGGACAAAAAAAATCAATAAACCAACCCAAGGAAATAACATACTAGACATTATTCTCACAAATGATATATGGCCCCTACTTACGCATTACGACAGCATAAACTTTGAAAGTTATCATAAGACAATAATAGCAATGCTCCCTCTAAACATAAAAGTAACATCAGATTCTAGTTAAATTTACATAAATCCAAAAAAACTTGACATTGACTATATGAACAACTATGTAAGGTCACTAGACTGGAGTTCATCTCTTCTAACGACATCTGCGACGGAAGCTGTAAACCTTTATACTCTAACCTTTTTATAATTCGAGATACCTTAATAGATGAGAGATTACCGTATAAGTCACAAATTCCTACCTTCTTTTCCAAGTGTAAAAAACTAAAAAACAACTTCCTGATCCCTCCGTTAGTTTTTTATACACACTCAAACGAATAAGGGAAATTCATGATCTAGGTGAAAAAATGGAAGCAAAAAAAATATAGCAGCGGAACGCCGGTCAAAAGAGTCCTCCGAAAAAGCAGCCCAGATCTTTCGGAAACAAATGAAGACTTATCGAAAACCAGATCCCCAACTCATGATTGATGACGCAGGAAAGAAATAACGGACGCTAACCAAATAGCAAATTTATTCAATAAGTACTTCTCAGCCAAATTTCAGTTAAAGAGGAGCCCATATCCCAACCAACAGACATGGCAGCATTTACCCTCAATAAGATCTGTTATAGCGAAGAAACCGTCAAAAAAAGCTATCAGACAACTTTCTAATTCCACCTTTAATGGAACGGTGAAATCCCACCTTGCATACTGAAGCATATGATATATGCTCCAATACTGCTTTCTAGTCTATTCTCCTTACGCCAATCGAATGGTATGTATCCTGAAATCTGGAAATACTCAAGCATTACACCAATCTTTAGAAACGGGAACCGATCTGATACACAAAGCTATCATGGTTTTCACCGAACAGTGGTGAAATCAAAAATCTTAGGTACAAATAATTTCGAACCAAATGCTTAATTATCTAACAAACGCTTACCTCATACCTTCCTCTCAACACGCTTTCTTACGTAAAAAATAATGTCAGTCCTGCCATCTCACCTTCCTTGAATTCGTTTCAAGTAACAGAGATGACGTAAACACGGTAGCTACGATATACTTTGACCTTAAAAAGCGTTCGATAAAGTCCCCCATCAAAGGCTTCTAGTGAAGCTAATAAGTTATGGGATTTGGTCTCCTCTTCTCGACTTTCTAAAATCTTACCTTCAAAACCAATATTAGGTAGTATAAATTCGAAACATGGTCTCAGAACCATCTCGTATTAGTAGTGGATAACTTCAGGGGACTATCCCAGGTCCCCTTTTATTTCTTATATACATTCACGACATATCCTCTCTATCAACGTCAGCTAAAACATTTAACTATGCGGACGACTTAAAACTTGCATATGCATATAACAAGCATACAGTAGTCAGTATGCAAAGAACGATTGAAAATGATCGTAAAAAAACTAAGCGAATGGAGTACTCTATGGCAAATGCCACTCTCTCCAAGTAAATGTAATCTCCTGATTTTTGGTCCACAAAAACTTCCTCCCATGATTTTTATTAATCAGGAAATAAGCGAGACAACATCAATAAAAGACGAAGGTCTTAGCTAGACAAATGCTCTTGATTTGTCCCCCCGTTAAACTAAAATCCCCAAAAGCCACTAGACTATGCGGATTCATTTTTAAAAATTTCTAACCACCTGCCCTAAAGACAAGACTATATAAAATGTACGTTTTACCTCTCCTGGATTACTGCTCAATTTTCTTTGGCATAATGCCATCAGATGGCCGAAAGAAACTAGAAGCCATTCAAAGATGCTTTACCAGATCCTTATCCAAATGTGATGGCATTCAAGGCTCATACATGGGATTATACAAAAGATATGGTCTTCAACCCATCTTGATCAGAAGACTCAAAATGGTCTCACTTTTCTATTCAAAATCACACACGACCGAAATATTCTCAGAATGGATATACTAAAAAATAAAAACGGCCCACGAGACACTAGAAATTATGAAAATATAATACAAATTCCTAAATTAAAAAGGGCCCAACGATCCAACTTCTATTCCTTAAGATACGTGACAATATGGAATGTACTGTTAAGTTCTATTAGAAATAATCGAACCATACTAAAATTTAAAATAAAATTCAAACAATATCCGTTAAATAATACCACACATCGATTTTTGAATACGATAGGACATTTTTCAACTCAGTTCTTTAACATAGAATTCGGGCCAAAAGGGCTCTGATAACACCGAATTCGGGAATCACGCGTTTTACGACGCGGTGGTTACTATCGGTCCTTCCTATGAGCTGCCGTAGAAGTCAATCTGCAAATCCAAACGTACTTTGCGTGCGCTTCCGATGAAGGCGACAGCCATTTCACCAGAACTGGATACTCAGGCCAGGAGCTCCTACGTCCTTTTATGAACCTCCTACAACTACCTGCAATGCACAAAGAGATGAAGAATTTAATCATCTGGTCATGTGGTAAACTTTCTGCTAATGGACAAGCTATAGCTGGTGGTTAGTGACATACAAGACTCATAAATACCTATCCTCTGGCTGTGCGCAAGAGCTGTCAATTTAATGATTTATATATACATTATCTAAAAAGCAGTTTTTTGCTATTATTAAAACTTATTAAAAAATTTATGATATTTTTACATTTTCGAATGTTTTTGGATAGCGTCTTAATTTTTATCTATAATTTTATGATTTTTAAACAATTTGCTTTATAAATAACTTGCAAAACTTATTATTCTTTTATCTCTGTCTGTAAGTAGTATATTTCTTTCTGTTTTTAACATCATTTATGCTCTACGTAATTCGAATGCGCAACGAGCTGCACGCCTAAGTTTTTATATAGCTTTATGAAACGAATGGTACTAACTGTTTCATACAGCTAGATCAAACATAATCAACACTGTGTTATATAATACAAATATGAAAACTGTAGGACTGCATTGAAAGTTTCTTACCGTTGAACTCTTCTTGCTCCTAATCTATTTTTACCTTTTTTTAGCAATCAGTCAACTAAGTCTAATTAATCAACAGACCCCACAACTGTACCGGCCGAGGACTTCGAGGTTGGCACACACACGGCCGAGTAACGCACCTGTAGTCGTTATTAGACGATGCGCGTATTGAACAGGGTCTCTTAGCACCATTCTGATCAGTCAAACGCAAGAGTCAGTAGAAAGAACGACAGAAATGTCAGAAATGGATTCTTCTTGTAAGAAGGATATAAAGGTATGAAAGGACACGATAGAAAATAAAGAAGGGAGCGTTACATGAAACTATGTCCATTTTGGAGTGGGGGAATTCTGTCATATCCGTTGGATAACCGGTGGGGACACCAAAGCTGTGGGCAACTGTCGGGATGAGGGTATGCTGACATTGAGTGGAGGATAACGATTCGATAAGAAGCGATGGTAATCTTGGGGACGGGGGTCAGCGTTTGATGAGTGGAAGGGGGCACTGGCATCTTCACTAACATTCCATCACTCCCCTCCCATCTGGGGTCCGCGAGAAAATGGCTCCCAGTCCATTTTAACAATTCTGTCGGAACTGTGGTTCGTTACACACCGGAATCGACTGCGCTTGCACCTGATTGGAAGTACCTATCCATTCGAATCGACAGCAGACGTTTCTACCTCCAACAAATGAATACTCTCGAATGTCAATAACAGACAAGTCTTGACTCTAACCATTCTTACCATGATACATTCATCCCCATTCGGTATAACTGTTTTAACTTCAAATTTGGCCATTTCGAAACCTTGGAAAACAGGTTTTTATACTAAAAACACACTCGTCATTTCGAACACTGCTATTTAAACAAACAGACAAACCAAAGCTAAAGTGGTTAATGAAAATAGGAGTTTGTTTTAGGTTTTTTCCTGTGTTCTTAGGATTTGACGGCGCCCAAGCAGTGCCAAATCAATAAACATATTTATTGATCTCCACAGAGCAGTGAACTCACGCATCGGACAAAGATGGTAGGGTTGAAGTTATGAACACTGATTTCAAAAACGCGTTTGACAGTGTCCAACACAAACGTCTCCTCTTTAAATTATCTAAAATTGGAATGTGGAATACTGTTGACATGGATCGCAGATTTTCTTACAGGAAGATTGCAAACTATGGGCGTCGATACCTCGATGTCAACACCTACTACAGTTCTAAGTGGTGTCCCTCATGGCTCCATCTTAGGGCCATTAATCTTCTTAGTGTATATCAAAGACTTTGTCGATGACCTGGGTTGCAGCGCTGTCAGGTTTGCAGACGGTGTTATATTTTAAAGGGTCATCAGATCTGATTCCGATAGGTATGCACTTCAAGAGAGTCTACAACGTATTATTTTATTTTTTTATTTATTGCCAGTTTACAGGCAAGTTCAAAAAAATATAAACAGTAGGGGGTCAAGCTGACAGTGAAAAAAACTCCTGGTCATTTTTTCAGGTGTTTTCAGGAAAAAAACTGCAGTTTTTTGAGTAAATAAAGTTCAGGACAGGGAAGCGTTGACACAGGCGCCCAGGAAAGGACTTTTCCGTTCAGTTTTATGGATCAGATATTCTGCACAATAATGTATGTCAATGAGTGGTTGTTTGCTGTCGACTGAGAAATAAGCCGATTGATGTCTGCAGAGCCAGCAATATTGCCCTCAGCAAGAAGTGTGGCACAGGATTCAGAGTCCGATAACGCCATCGGAACCGAAGAGAGCTTCCACAGAGTCAGCAACCAAAAGTTTTGGAAGGTGTCCTAAATGTAGAAAACGAATGACAGCTCGCGTTATCAAAGGAAAGTTTAAATGAATTTTGATACTCCTGGGTAGCTTATTCCAGATTGCTATAGTGGTTACCGAAAAAACTGTCAGTATCTAACGGTGCGTGCCAAAGGAAGAAATAAAAATACATTTCGATGACTGGTGTGCCGAGAGTGGTTGAGGTGCCTCAGAGATCTAATGGGGTTAAATGTAAGACTGTTTACAAGTTTAAACAGTAAAAATAGTCCCTACTGTGATCTGCGAAGCCACAGCGGGTCAAGGCTTGTAAGCTCACAGTGTTGTTGGTAGGACAGGTTTCGGTGTTCTGAATACAAGTCCCTTTTTGTAGAGAAGTGCAGGACTTATTCTATCTTCTTTCGTTCACTAGCGTGCAGAAAGCTAAATAGAAACGAGCAGTATTCCAGACTAGGCCTGACATACATTTAGAGATCCTGATTTTAATGGTGATGGTTTTAAAATTTCTGAGAATAAACGCAGACGTTTGGCGTGCTTTTGAGACAATCAGGGCGCAGTGCTCTGACAGATTAAGACTACTAGAATGTGATATGCCCAGATCCTTTATAACTCCGGGCAAATTTAGATCGTGACCGTCTATGCTTAGGTGGGGCTGATGGTTGTCGCCAATAACCATAACGGAGCACTTTCGCCAAGAAAGTGAGAGGCACTATGTGCAACACCACTGAGCGAAAGCCTAAAGATCCTTTTTTTAAGAGCTCAAGCACGATGTTGCGATCGAACGGTTTATATCGATAGGCAACTTTTAAATCGTCAGCGTACATAAAGGGCCTACCATACTGAAAACAATCAGGAACATCGTTGACAATGAGGCAAAATAGAAGCGGACCGAGCACGCTACCTTGAAGAACTCCGCTCCTCACATGCGTGGGGTTGGAGATAACGTCAGAAAATTTAACCCGTTGTGCGCGAGCATTCAAATAAGAAAATATTAATTTCAGAAGCTTGTTACTTATGCCGATGGAGGCAAGTTTCAGCAGTAGGAGATCACAGTCAACACGATCAACAGACTTCGTGAAATCGAAGCAAATGGCGTAAATTGCAAAACCGTTGTCTCTAGATTGTAGCACATGATCAAAGAAAGAGAGCTTGCAAGTGTCACAAGACGTTTTTTCGAGAAACCCATGCTTAACCTCATTAAGCAGGTTATTCTCTGTTAGGTGACGCATCATCTTGTCTTAGATCAAGGTCTCGAAGATCTTTGAGACTGCTGGTTGTATAGTTTTTTGGCCTAAATATCGTCAAATGACGTAGGGCGACAGTATGCGCGATTCCTTCCGTAAAATAGGGAAGGTTTCACATTCAAGAGGAAGATTAAATATCTTTTACAGGAGGAACGGAAATATATCGTTTGCATCCACCTTTAAAACGCTGACCGAGACGCCATCTGGTCCTGAACTGTAAGATTGACGAAAACGCCGAATGGCTATGGTCACGACCCAGAGGGAAAAAGTAATGGTTTTGAGGACTTTACCGGTCCAAACCCGGATGTTAGGAAAGGGGTCGACAGTATGTTCACTAAACGTTCTAGACAAGAAAGCATTGAAGCTATCAGCAGTCAACTTAGCGTCCGCTATAGGGTTTCCTAAGGCGTCTCGAAGTATGGGGTGCTGCGTTTTTCTCTGTGCTTTTACTGTGAGCGAAAAGAGCTTCGCAACATTTAACAAAGGGTTTTTGGCAAAGTTAACCTAATCAGCTTGTCTTTTTTCGTCAGACAGCCTCTTAGCCTCTTCAAAGATTTGTTGGATCAAGGGCAGGACGGAAAAGTCATTTTGTAGATAAAAACGACGGTAGAGTCTACGCAGTCTACGGCGGAATGATAAAGGCAGGTAGACTTCTTGCTTGACATTAATTATCTTCTTATGGGAAACAAAACGAGAAATAAGTGGACCCAGAACTTTGTAAAAAGTATCACTACAAACATTCACATCCGAACATACAAGGAAGTTAGTCCAATCGTGGGAATTTAGGTGTGTTAGCAATTTTTTCATATTTGCTGATCTGAAATCACGAAAAAGCTATATGTTTTTGGAAAACGTTTCAGTAGCCTCTAGTTCTAGTGTAGAAAGTACTAAAGCATGAGCAGAACCCCCAAGTGGATCTTTAATTGACACTGTCAATGGCTGACAACCTCTACAGAAAATAAGATCATGTATGTTTGATCCTCGGGTGGGAAATCAACTGCCCGGTCCCACATGCCTATATCTATGGCCTCAAGCAGGTCTTCGAACTTTGCAGGACCAGAAGTTGGAAACCAATGAACTTCAGGAAGATTAAAGTCACCTTCACTCAAGCAGTACTTCAGATTTAAGTCAGCTGCAGCGTGAAATGCCTGCGAGAGACAAAAATCGTAATCCTCGCTGGCATTGGGTGGGCGATAGACACTACCAACGAGTAAAGAGTAGTTATTTTTTAGAACTACTCGGAGCCAACAGCTCTCTTCTGCCGCGGTAAATTGGCGATAGTCCAACGGAAGAAATGTTAGTGATAGCCTTACATAGATACAGCTTCCTCCGCCACGGCCCTCGTGTCGATCATTCCGAATGTAAGCTGAGCCTAGAATAGAGAGTTCGGATTCGGATACACAGGCTGTTGCCCATGTCTCTGTAACTATTACAATGTCGGGGCAGTGGATCAAAACCAGAGTCTGAAGCAAAGGCATCTTATTAAGCAGAGATCTGGCATTGAGGAAGATTATTTTAAGCAGGCACGTTTTCAGTTTTTGAAACGGGACAGTTAGGCTGTCAGAGTGACTGCCTTCGTCGAAAGAAATGCTCTTTTCACTTGAACTATCTGTCCGTCCCTTATGTTGAGATTTGCCTCGCCATTGGTCTTTCATGTTTCCAGTTCTATTATTAGCTGTCGCATTTTCATTCGCTCTTTCAGCCCATATTCTAGTTGAAAAAAAACTTCAGAATGCGGACCCCGTAGCGTTGATTTTCTCTGTAGCAGGAGGTGTGCCTGTGCTCTGTTTTCCAAGATGCTTTTAAGAGGACTTGGTCGAGGATTTGAATCGGGTGTTGACAGAGCCTTCCCTATTCTATATGCCTTGAGAATGTGAATGGACTCACCGTCCGTTAACAGCGTTTTTGCATACAATTGAAGGAGTTACAAGTCATGTTTTACTCGCTCCTTCGGAATTACTGACGCTGACTCAGGAACGCCCTTTATAATAACCTTATGTTTTCGATTCAATCGAGCGCCCGTTTGCAACTCAGGTCTTTCAACTGTGTGAGTACTTGTTACCAGTCAACTTGGTCCGAAAGGTGCAGATGAACCGGGTGTTGGGCAGGCTGGAGCCAAATCTGTGCACGATTTGGTCTTCTTAGACCTTTTCCTCTTTGGCTTTACAAACTCACCAACCTCTTCAACATCGCATGCTGGTTCAACGTCCAGCAGTGATGTAGCGCTAGGTTGTAAGGCCAGATTATTGCTAATGCTGTCTGAGCTTAGCGATGGTGTGGAGCAAGGACTAGATGGGACACCCTTTCGAACATGCGAACCATCCACTTGTTTACTTGGTTCGGTAAACGCGATGGCTTTTATGCGAGTATAAGTTAAGCTTGAAGAGGCTATACATGCATACGAATTTTGTTTTTCGGTAGGTTTTTACGGACAGGAGCTTTTTTAACAGGTGTGCAAGAAATAGATTTTTTTAAGTTATTTATTTCTTGCCAAAGATTGTCTACCTCCTGCTCCATCCGTAAGAATTTCTGTAGTAGGCTGAAACAGGCCATACAATTTTCATATTCGTAAGCTACATTAATTGAGCTTACTAAACTTTTACCCGTTTAGCGGGAGGTGAACAATTAGTAGAATAATGATAGTTGCAACTACTCTCTGCTAGTCTATTAATGCACTGACCAAAATCCCCTGCCAATATGACCGGATGGTTAGAGTCGTCGAGTGACGGTCATACGCGATTTTGCGGTACATGTGCTAAACTAGGTCGCGGACCAATTTTTCGTGGCGATAAATTTAAGGCAAATGCGTTTGCAGTCTTGTAGGGATACAGAGCAAATGCAATTGATTTTAGAATTGCCACCAAATTAACAGAGAGTCAGTTAGGATATTCAAAAATAAGAATATGAAAATATAAGAACTCAACCTTTGGTTTGAGCCCCTTCCGCGATTGAAAGCAGATGCAGGTAGCACACAGCCGGCGTGAGTTTCAGAAATCCGCAAAGATCGAGGCTAACCATTCCAGTTGAGATAAATCCTGGGGCAGGAAAGAATCCTCAGCAGTATAATTTTTTGTTTTTTTGCCTCAGAATCCTTACGTCCAAGTCGCAATTTACGAATTCAGGGGAAAATATAGACAATTCTTTAATAATTTCCCAGCACCGTGTCTTCTACACTGAGGTAGAGACTAAAAACTCGTAGGCTCGAATGACTTGATATTCGAAACCAATTTCAAACGACGCTGCTTGTCTGCTCTTTGACTCTTAAATTTTAACGTTGGGAAGTAAGTGGTTCTACGATTCTGTACCAGAAGGACCAGTGAAGAGGATGATTTCTACCAATACCTTCTCACTAGGCAGCCCTTTCATTTATCAAGGAACAGAAGGACCTCTCTGTTCTTATAAACTCCTCACTAAACTATCTTCACAGTGTTTAAAGATAGCTTAACGCGTGACACCTGTTTTATTTGAGCACAAACGTGATTTTTTTGCGAATTGATAAGAAACTCTTCCAAAAACCTACGGGGCTTTTGTTCGATCTCACTTGGAATATGCCATCCAGGCCTGGCGTCCGTGGTTTAAGAAGTATTTTCTCCATCTGGAACGAGTGCAGGCGAGGGCTATGAAGATGGTCCAGAATCTTAGTCATCTGCCTTACGAAACCAGACTGGCTGAACTTGATTTGTTTCCTTTCAATTACAGGCAAATAAGTGGTGACTTCATCCAAACCTACCGGATTGTCAGAGGCCACGTTGGTGCCCTAGAATTTGCTGACTTCTTCGAATCGGCTGGGACGATACATCTGTGGTGTCATCCCTTTAAACTGCAGAGGATTTTGGTCCACACGGACGTCCATTGGAAAGCCTTTTCGCAGAGGGTCGTTGGAGCATGAAACGGAATCGCTGATGAGGTGGTCCTTTCAGAAATTGTGGACACATTAAAATGCAAACAAGAAACTCATTTGCTGAGAAACTATTGTACATATAATGATGATTGTGTCAGCAGCGGCAGCTTGCGCCTGGCTGACACATATCGATAACCCTATATTTTCATTTTTTAGATTAATTACTGTAAACATTTATTCTATTGACATTTTTGAATGTGAATAGGGGGCTCAAGGGCGAAAGCCGACTTTCCTAAATAAAGTGACTTAAATTGACTGACTTAACGATTCTGCGGCTATCCAAATATTCCATCACTGAGGATTATTCCACGTCCAGGATGTTATCTCTACGAGAAATACAAGCTTCAACGTTCACTTGCTTCCAAAATTCATGCCAGCGGTGTGCTGCTTCAATCTGCTTTCAATCGGGGAAGGAGAAGTCACAACAAACGCTGAGTAGTTGCATGCTTATTAGAAGTCTGACTGTTGCAAACCTTTGCAGCCTAGCCCAGTTATTTAAGAAGATTTTTAAATTAAATGCATTCGCATACAATCCTAAGAGGTATGTTAAACAAAGACGCTCTGGATTAATCTGCGTGGAGGAAAAAGATAAGCAGGGGTGGGTTGGAGCCGAGCCCTCGTCGCAAATACATGTGGCAACACACCTTACCACTGCGCCGCATTTGAACGACAAATCGGCAAACAAAAATATATACAAACAGAAAAAATTGGCAAAGACAGATATTCTGTTACTTCTTCTCCTCCTGATAACACTAATAAATATCACCCACGAGGACGAAAAGTGCATGGGGTGTTTAAATCTCTTACAGAAATGCCCATTGACCGAGAAAGAGATAAGTAACTTGAAACAAGCAATGGCCGATCTAAAAGAGAAGGTTCATTGTTCAACCGAAAAAAAACGCCCGTAATAACGAGAATTCCAGCAAAAACATTACCTATGCAAATATAGCTTCCTCAAGAATACCTAATGTCGAGCTTAGAGCCATTGCCTCTACAGAGCTCAGTTAAGCAGTAGGCATTTCCTTCCTTCGAAAGGGAGATCAAACCAGTTCATGCACCTTACTACTGTCATCCAGCTCAGACAGAATCAGTTATGCTCTGGATACACAAACATATGTGGCATCGTTGCTGGATGATACAAAAAAGGGTGACGATGAAAAGCTCGTTGAATTTGAGGGACCGAAGACGAAGAAGTCGAAGTAAAAAAGACCAAGATGATTTCACAAATCATGAGTTACTACTCCGAAAAAAGCACGTTCTTGCCGAAAGATGCTCAAGCGGAATCCTCTGTTGGTGATACACTGCCAGCCTGATCTCCACTGAATATTTCATCAGACAATGCCTGTAAACTGGCATTAAATACAACTATTTTTATTTTTATTATTATTGGCAAAGTTCCCAAAAGGCATTCGCCATTAACTTTAGGAATCGTTGCTCGAACTGACGCAAATAACATTGTTGATCAGAGTAGAATTCTTCTTGATACAGATGCTCTATCAACAAATCAGAACTCAAAGTCACAAAACAGGCATTTTGACTGTAAACGCAATGTCGTTACTAAAGTGGCTCCCCAGTTCACTTCTCTGATTGCATAGGAAATGGTAGAACATGACCTCAGTCTTTTCAGGGAATACTCATATTCGATTCTTTAAGATGGTGAATGTGTTACCGTGCACAGAGCATTCCTTTTAGGTAGAGCTGATGTTTTACACGGACTATCATCACCGAGGCCTCTTAAAATCATTCTTTAAAACGATTTTTAGGCTTCATGCGTAGCTCACACAGGTATGTGTTTTTTAAGCCGAATTACAAACCAACTAAAGGTACAAAAAGAGGATGCTGAGAACAGAACTGAAGAGGATAACCGGAGAGAGGAAAATGGCTCCAAATAAACGACTGGGAATAAAAGTGATGAAGAGATCTTTCTTGTGGCAGGCCCCGTACATCATCAAGGTGGGTCCTCACCGAGACAGAGGACACTAAACACGAAGTATTCAGCTGTACAGAGCTTGTATAACAAAAGGAAGGCACTCCAGAACTCGGTGGACGACCACTCATCAGAACTTAGCGTGGGCAGGATGGGCATCAGCTTGCCTACGAAAGCACTGACAAACTCGAGCATTCAACCTCACGAAATGAGCAGAAGTCTATACGGAGGAGTTACCCAGTCTAAATTGAGATGTTTGTATACCAATGCGAAGATTCTTCTTTCGAAAATAGACGAGCTCAAGGCAATAGTCTCAGACCAAACCCCCGATGTCGACGCCGCTACAGAAACGTGGCTCAACGCCGAAATCGCAGATAGTGAGGTTTCGATAGATATATACCAGCTCTTTCGAGGAGACCGATAAAATAGACAGGTAGGCGGAGTGGCCGGATACGTGAAGACAGGAATCTTGGCAGTCGAACGAGCACGTGCCATCTTCCTTGAATATGAATTTCTCTGGATGAAAATTACACAGATTGTTCATAAAACCTACAATTCTTGACGATCTACAGACCACGAAACATTCCAAGTGCAGCTGATGAGTCACTCCCTCATTTGGTCAAGGAAATAGCAAGTCAGTACAACCTTGCAAGGTCGAAGGCGGTTTGTTCAAATTTGAAGATAAGTGAATTCTCGAATTTTCAACTGATTTCTACGTTTCCTGTAGAAAATATTAGCTTAATTATTGACAATTAATTGTATTTCTACCTCATCATCAGCTGCATACACCTGCAGTTATTGCAATTGCAAAAGGGAGAAATATAGAGTTTTAAAACTTTTTTCACCCTACATAGCCTCATTAAAGTTCTCGCAGATTTACGTCAAAACGACGGAATCTAAAGGCTAATTCTAGAAATAAAGTTAAAAATTTGTAAGTTTACCTTATTTTTAGCGAAGAATAATTTGTAGTAACTGGTATACCAGTTGATATAATTTTCATCCTGCATAGCCTCTTCGCTAATTCTATTTTTCAGTTTAAACTCGTTACCTAGCAGATAATTGCTTGCAGTGACTTGCTTAAAATATTAAATCTTTTATTCCGCAAAACGTCACTAGTAACAATTTTCCTTCGTATTATTGATTTGAAAAGTACTTATATTTAACAACCAATATGAAACCCCAGTCAGTACTTAGACGCAAACATCCTCTTCGCGTAAAACTTCCACTAGAACAACCCACCTTAAGCATGAAGAAATTAGACCTTGACGCCCTGGAAAACTTTAATACCTTTATGTCTAAATATGGTTCTCTCTTCACGATCCTTGGTACCATTTTTTTGAGGGAAAGTTGTCTTCACTCACTTCTCAACAATGCGTGAAACTAGAGCCTTTTATAAACATGGTCAGTACTGAGTCACTTGACCGACATAAGAGAAGTTTCAATTTTCTTTTAAAAAAAACGTTCTTAAGAGCGAAATCCCCCCTGGACGTTGCATTTCATTTCCTTTTACTCGTGCGGCTTTTAACTTTAAAGTCGCTGAAGCTAAAAGGTTATCTTCCCGTAGATAAAAACCCTCCCTATTCTGGTCAAACGTTTTTTTCAGCGATTGAAGTTGACCTTTTTTTCTCTAGGCATGAGCACTCAGCTCAATATTTGAAAAAAACAGGTTGTTTATCTGTAGGGATAAAACCCCAATGGAACGTCGGGTTTCACCTTCATTTAGCAAACAAGAAGCCTTGGTCTACACCTTCAATACCAAAAGTTATCTCAGAGGTTTGTCCTGTAGCTAAAGCAAGCCCACGGCCCTCCGGATCGACCGGAATTTCGATTCCAGCTGAATCCTCACCCGTTAACCTTGTTTCTGGTTTGAGGGAAATAGTGTCAACTCCACTTCTTTCTCATCCGAAGCAAACCATGCCTGCTTTACCTGACAAATCTACTAACCCTAAGAAAACTCCTAGTAAATCTTAATCTGTGGCTAATCCAGGCTTTAAAATCAGCAATGGCATTACCGATGGGAAACCTGCTAACCCCTCAGCATCTACAACAGCTGCGAACGCTAACGTTAGCATCTTTCCCAACCCAAAAATTGTCCGAAATCCACAAATATTTAACGCTTCAAATTATGCTACCAGTTTTTCGAAATCATTTATTCCTTTTTCGAATGCACGTTTTCCGCCAATTTTTGCTAACGTCCCTCAAAATCTCATTTCTATGCCACCCCCTATCTTTCAAACGCCACATTATAGCCTTCCCTTCCAAGGTTTTCATCCAAATATGCCGCTGTACAATAATCTCAGTTCTCTTAACAGTAACATTTCGACAAATTGTAGACCAGAGCAATTTTGTTTCCCACCTTTCGTTTCTTCTTTCCAGTTTTCTTCTCCGCCACCAAATTATCCTTTTTATAAATACTGATGAGCGTAACCTGCCGCTCAGGAATACGCTAAGCTTAGTTTCACTCAATGCGAGGTCAGTTGTAAATAAGATGGCTGAGCTTAGAACAGTAGCCTTTGAGCTTGATCCAGATGTGCTGCGCATCACTAAATCCTGGGCTCACTCTCCTATTTCTGACTCGACGCTTGCTATAGATAATTTCAATTTGTACCGACAAGACCGCGCTGAAAAACGTGGCGGTGGCTGCCTCCTTTATATTAAGTCATCCTTTGTACATTTCCCTTTTCATCTGAACATTTCGTCTTTTTCTGGAAATGTATGCTTTGCTTCAGTCATCCTCCCGCACATTAAAAAAGCGGTAATTGGCTGTGTCTATAATCCTCCGTGTTATTCTGGCAATGAAAGCGAGCTCTGCGAACTATTTGAAAAAGTTGCAGACACTCAGTTTGATGTCAAAATAATCGTAGGCGATTTAAATCTGCCAGACATTGACTGGCAGGCCAATTCCTCTCCGCCTAAACATCAGAAATTGGTTGATACTATTAACTTTTCAAACATGTCCCAACTGTTCAGATCAGTTACTAGAAATGACAACATTTTAGATTTAATTTTTACAAACGATGTCCACCCTCTCTTTATGAATTTTCATCATGATCTATTTACAAGTGATCACGCAATAATTCACGGTTGTCTTCCAGTTCCCCTTCTTACGAAGCCTGAGGTTAAATGCAATAACCTCAACTTTGCTAACATAAACCATGAAACAGTAAATAATTTCGTAAGCACTCTAGATTAGCATAGCATATTCTCAATCAACGATCTAAACTTTTTCCGTGAGCTATTGCAGAGCCTCACAGAAAAAATCCAGGCTTTTATCCCGTTTAATATTTTTAATTCACATACAGCTTCTTCTACTGTTCCGCATTTTCTCCAGAACAGACTTAAAAAATTACGAAAGCAACTTAAAGATTCATCTAAAAGCTCTTTGTCAGTTCATTTAAGGATTGCACAAATATTTGAATTAGCATCGAGAATAAGGCTCGCACGAGATAAGCGTAGGGAGTCTCGGGCACTAAGTGATGCCAATTTATCCAAATCTGTTGCTCAAATCTTTCATGTTCGGTCATCGGCTAAGCGTCTGAATGTAACTCCGCCCTTCCTCGACTGTAACAAAAAATTTTTGACAAATGATTTGGGCAAAGCAGAATTGTTAAACTCGTTTTTTGCCAACCACTTTACCATTGAAACTAGCCCCACTCCCACAATTCCTCTGCTTTCAAATTCGCTTCTAACAACTATTAATTTCTCGCCTTCATGTATTCAAAAAGAAATAGCTCACCTGAAAAATTCACATTCAGTTGGAACTGATAACATTCCAAACTCACTTATTAAACAGTTAAGGGATTTTCCACCTTTACTAAGCAAATTATTCTCAGTATTTCTCGAAAATGGTTTCTTCCCCGATTATTGGAAAACTTCTATTATAATACCAGTTTTTAAATCTGGTTCCCGCTCGGACATTCATAACTATCGCGGTGTTCATAAAAACGCCCTCTCTTGCTAAACTCGTCGAAAAACGTATTGCAAAACAAATCACGGATTTTTGCATAAGCAATAAAATTATCAACTTTTCCCAACACGGCTTCTTACCGGACCGTTCTTGTGAAACCTGCCACATGTCTTTTCTAAATCTACTAACATCTCTTCGTAATGATCATCTATCTGTAGTAGTTATCTATTTTGATCTTAGTAAGGCATTCGATAAGGTGCCTCATAAACGACTTCTAGCTAAACTAGAAGCTATAGGATTTCGTAGTCCCCTTACTGACTTTATTAGATCATACCACAATGATCGAAAACAAAAAGTTTTAGTAGGGTCCTCATACTCAAGTGCTAACCTGATTTTTAGTGGTAACCTTCACGGTACCGTATTAGGTCCTTTGTTGTTCTTACTGTATATAAATGATATTTCATCGATAGTTAAACATTCTCAAACTTTTATTTATGCTGATGACCTCAAATACGTGCATTCATTCTCTAACTCTACGACCGAACGGTGCCTAGAACAAATTCATTTAGACTTAGACGCTCATTCGGCCTGGAGCTCCTCGTGGCTAATGAAGTTCTCACCTACTAAGTGTCACTACATGAGTTTTGGGCCTGTAAGGCTGCCGCAACCTCTTATCTTTGAAGGTTGCCCTATGATTGAATGTTCCTCCATCAAGGACTTGGGCTTAAACTACACCAATAAATTAGATCTTTCGCCTCATGCCGATAGAATTACGGCCAAAGCTGCTCAGATTTGCGGCTTTATTTCTTATAATTTCTACCTTCCTGAAATTAAATTAAGACTTTATCGTATGTTTGTACTTCCCATTCTTGAATTTTGCTGTCCTTTCTTCGGTTTAATGAACGAATCTAGCCGTTCAAAAATTGAAAAATGTCCAAAGACATTTCACAAAAAAACTCCTATTTCCGACTCTTTCAACTACTTCCTACTCAACAAGATGCCAGCTAACGAAGCTAAAATTTCTTTGGGTCAGGAGACTTGAAGCAGGCTTTTGTCTCTTTTTTCGACTAAATAATAGTTCAACTCTCTCCAAGCTTTTTGTCATTACCCCTGTTAGTTTTCCTTATAACCTAAGAACTTCTGCACTAATTATACCACCCCCTGCGTCATCCACGTGTAAACGCTCTCTCTTCTTTGCTTCTAGGTATAGTTTTCTTTGGAATAACTTGCCAATTGAAATTAGGTCTTTAACAAGTCTATCTGCATTCAAGCGAAAACTGCACATTTATCTTAACGCTGATTCTATTAACCTTTTATTTTCCTCATCTTTTCCTAGAAGCTTTCCCCATGACTAGGAGAAAGGACCATCGGGAATTTAAGTGACCCTCTTGAAACTATATTTTCGCTACCTCGGGTCGCCCATGAACTATGATGTCTCCTTATATCACCAGTCATTCAAATAATGACGTCATTCGGACGTACACATTCGATGGTCCACAGTTTAAATGCTACCGTTTCTTTGGATACTCACATCATTAGAATTCAATTCTGGATCCTAAGATGCTGAGGACTTAAGTTCATTGACGCATTTTCGTGAGATTCTGTTTCATACGCCTAAGTGATCAAGAACGAATCACCTCGACGTTTCATTATCTCATTCTGAAATGCTACTGCAGTATTACCCTATTCTACCACCTGACTATTTTTTCCTAAGCAGTTTTTTTCTCCTACCTTCTATTTGAAAATGAAGGCCTATTGAACTCTGCCTCCATTTTCATGGTAGGAGTTTTTTTCACTGCCTATTTTTTTCTAGTTCACCATTAATTTTAAAACATTGCTAACTGTTGACATAGCAGGACAAGTTATGAATTTGTACATTTTATCTGCATACATTGTCATAACTTTATTTCGTTACTAATGTTTGCTTAGACAGTACCTTCCCGGTGCTAACCAAATATAAATTCTAAATTCTAAAAGTGCTTATGGCTGGAGGTTTCAATGCACCTACAATAGACTGGGTAAATCTGAAAATTGACCGAGCGAAAATTTCTGCGGTAGCAAGCTAATGGATCTCACTCTCGACCACCCTCTGGTACACAAGGTTAACATACCAACGAGATTTAGAGAGAATCAGAGAGCCAATTGCGTTGACCTAATATTTATAAAGGACTTCTATAACATTGATGAAATTTATTCTATTGCACCCCTCGGTAAGAGTGACCATAGTACGATCCTGTGGGATTACTCCATTTAGTCTCAGTGCCAGAAGAGAACGCAAGGCCAGATAATATATGAAGGGCCGATTTTAATGCGATTAAGAAAGAACTGATTTCCTTGAAATGGCATTGTTTGCTCAAAGGGAATCCGGAGGATGACTGGCAATCCTAAGGACGATTTCACTCGATCTGATTTAACGCTTTTGTCCATTGAAGGTGCAAAATAAGAAAAATCGCCCCACCCTGTTAACAAGAGATCTTAAACGGCAGTTAAAGAAGAAAAAATGGAAGGTCTTGAGGGAAACAGGGTCAGCAGAACATGTCAAGGAATTTTGTCAACAACAAAATTCTGCCAAAAAAGGATCCGTCAGGCAAGGAAGAACTATAATTCAGTATAATTTAGTATTTATAAGGAAGATAGGTAGAGCCTTTGAAAACAATATTTAAAGATAGACGCTAGCAAAATAAGAAAATCTTACATGGCGATAGTCGTTTCAGTATATCGATCATTGCTGTCTACTTAATATATGTTCATCAAGTAAAAATGCATCAAGTCTTCTATTGAAAATTTAAACGCTTTCAGCCTGGACAACCGAAGCTGGCAGTTTGTTCCATTCTTCAATCACCCGTTGGGAAAAGAAGTTGGCCCGCACTTCAAGTTTAGCGTGTTTTCTTTTCGGTTTGTATTGGTGACCTCGGAGACTTGTCATAGTTGCCAAATCAAAAAAGTTGGCCATCTGAAGAGCACAATCAACTCCCCTGACAAGTTTGAAGACTAAGATCACATCCACTCTGTATTGCCTATCAGAGAGAGGAAAAAATTTAAGTCTTTCTAGGTGGCCCACATAGGCTAGGCATTCCAATCCGCTGACTAGTTTCGTTGCCCTCCGTTGAACTTTCTCCAGCAGAGCGTAGTCATGTTTCGTCCAAGGGCGCCACGCCTGAACGCAATATTCCAACACCGGCCTGAAACATGTTCCAAACACGCGCCCAAAAAGCTCTCCGTCAAATTTAACGAAGGATCTCCTGATTGCGACTAAGATACACATAGCTTTCTTTGCGATAATCACACAATGCGACGATGGTTTGAGAGTGGATGTTATCCATAAACCCAAGTCCTTTTGAATATTTACATCCTGCAGTTGGTGACCACTGATGAAGTACTGATGTTCAATTCAATTCAATTTATTGAGGGAAATAGGCATGGGCCTTTGAGTACCCTATTTGTAACGTAAAATTAAGTGCGGTATACAGAGAAACCATGTGGGTTGCAAAGGTACAAAAGGCGGTCATAAAATATGACAAGTGGTGCACGACTCTCGAGGGTTAAGATAAATTCCTCATCGCTCAGGCTCGTTGCGGAACATAAAACTGTCAAGGTTCCTTTTAAAGCTTTTCAGCGATGGTGACATCACAACGTCTTCAGGGAGGGCATTCCAGGGTTTAACCAGTCTGACAGAGAAGGAGAACTTGCGCACATCCAGTCTCGCCTGCTGGACACGCAGTTTCAATGGGTGACCTCGGAGATGGGTCGTGGCGGCAAATTCAAAGAAGTCCGAGAATTCCAGGCAACAATCCAATCCCTTCACAATGCGGAATGTCTGCAGGAGATCACCACGCATTTGCCTATAACTCAAAGGGAACAGACTAAGATTCATTAGGCGGGTTGGATATGGCAAGGAGCTTTGACTTCTAACCATTTTGGTGGCTTTCCTCTGGACTCTTTCGAGGCAGTTCTGATCTTAAACTGTCCAGGGTTTCCAGGCCTGCATAGCATATTCCAAATGCGGCCTAATGAATGTTTCAAAAGTCTTAGCGAAAAGATCTTCATCGAAATCCAAAAAGGCTCGTCTGATGGCATGAAACACCGAAATTGCGTTATTCGCCACTTTCAAGCAGTGAGAAGATGGTTTTAAGGTGGTGGTCGTCAGCACACCAAGGTCCTTTTGGGTTTCCACGTCCTTTAAGGCTCCACCGTTGAGAAAGTAACTTCTACTTTCAGCAGATCCAGATGGGTTGCCTAAGCGAAGTATTGTACACTTATCGACGTTGAACCGCAAAAGCCAATGATTCGACCACTACTCCAACCGAGTTAGGTTGATCTGCAGTTTATCTTCGTCAGCAGGGCTCTGGATTCAAACCTAATCATTCTTCTGGAACTAAACCGCAGTCGGATTATATGCCATTTATTAAGATTAATGTTCAAGAGCCACTCATCACGCCATGTTTGCAAGCGATCTACGTTTTGTTGTAATTTCCGCGCATCCTCCGGTTTTTCAATCGAGTTCCATAACTTCAGATCGTCAGCGAACATTACCTTTTCGCAAGCCAGACACGGCTTCTTACCAGACCGCTCTTGTGAAACCTGCCACATGTCTTTTATAAACCTACTAACCTCTCTTCGCAATGATCATCTATCTGTAGTAGTTATCTATTTTGATCTTAGTAAGGCATTCGATAAGGTGCCTCATAAACGACTTCTAGCTAAACTAGAAGCTAAAGGATTTCTTAGTCCCCTTACTGACTTTATTAGATCATACTTAAATGATCGAAAACAAAAAGTTTTAGTAGGGTCCTCATACTCAAGTGCTAACCTGATTTTTAGTGGTAACCTTCACGGTACCGTATTAGGTCCTTTGTTGTTCTTACTGTATATAAATGATATTTCATCGATAGTTAAACATTCTCAAACTTTTATTTATGCTGATGACCTCAAATGCGTGTATTCATTCTCTAACTCTACGACCGAACGGTGCCTAGAACAAATTCATTTAGACTTAGACGCTCATTCGGCCTGGAGCTCCTCGTGGCTAATGAAGTTCTCACCTACTAAGTGTCACTACATGAGTTTTGGGCCTGTAAGGCTGCCGCAACCTCTTATCTTTGAAGGTTGCCCTATGATTGAATGTTCCTCCATCAAGGACTTGGGCTTAAACTACACCAATAAATTAGATCTTTCGCCTCATGCCGATAGAATTACGGCCAAAGCTGCTCAGATTTGCGGCTTTATTTCTTATAATTTCTACCTTCCTGAAATTAAATTAAGACTTTTATCGTATGTTTGTACTTCCCATTCTTGAATTTTTGCTGTCCTTTTCTTCGGTTTAATGAACGAATCTAGCCGTTCAAAAATTGAAAATGTCCAAAGACATTTCACAAAAAACTCCTATTTCCGACTCATTTAACTACTTCCTACTCAACAAGATGCCAGCTAACGAAGCTAAAAAATATTTTGGGTCAGGAGACTTGAAGCAGGCTTTTTTCTCCTTTTCCAACTAAATAATAAATCAACTCTCCACAAGCTTTCTGTCATTACCCCCGTTAGTCTTCCTTATAACCTAAGAAATTCTGCATTAATTATACCTCCCCTGCATCCTCCACGTGTAAACGCTCTCTCTTCTTTGCTTCTAGGTAAAGTTTTCTTTGGAATAACTTGCCAATTGAAATTAGTTCGTTAACTAGTCTATCTGCATTCAAGCGAAGACTGCACAATTATTTTAACACTGATTCTATAAACCTTTTATTTTCCTCATCTTTTCCCAGTATCTTTCCCCAGTACTCGGAGAAAGGACCATCGGGAATTTAAGTGACCTTCTTGAAAATATATTTTCGCTACCTCGGGTCGCCCATGAACTATGATGTCTCCTTATATCACCAGTCATCCAAACCATGACGTCATTTGGACGTTTACATTCGGTGGTCCACAGTCTAAATGCTACTAAATGCTACTAACCATCATCAGAATTCAATTCTGGATCCAAAGATGCTGAGGACTTAAGTTCATTGACGCATTTTCGTGAGATTTTGTTTCATACGCCTATGTGATCAAGAACGAATCACCTCGACGTTTCATTATCTCATTCTAAAATGCTACTGCAGTATTACCCTACTCTACCACCTGACCATTTTTTCCTAAGCAGTTTTTTTCTCCTACCTTCTATTTAAAAACTGAAGGCTTATTGAACTCTGCCTCCATTTTTATGGTAGAAGTTTTTTTACTGCCTATTTTTTCTAGTTCACCATTAATTTTAAAACATCGCTAACTGTTGACATAGCAGGACAAGTTATGTATTTGTACATTGTATCTGCACACATTGTCATAACTTTATTTCGTTACTAATGTTTGCTTAGACAGTGCCTTGCCGGTGCTAACCAAATATAAATTCTAAATTCTAAATCCAGGCAGTCGTTCACGTATATCAGAAACAAAATTGGACCCAGAACACTGCTTTGCTGAACTCCACTATGAACGGTTTCCAAGTGAGACTTTGCGTCTCCAATACAAACACGCTGGCGCCTGCCTGTGAGAAAGTCGGCCAATTATTTGAGTAGGTTGCCAGTCACACCCAGTTGACGCATCTTAAAGATCAGACGTCTGTGTGGAACCCTATCAAAAGCTTTGCTTATGTCAATCGACTGACAAACCTATTTCTAATGATTTTGTCCAACTTTCCATGGTGAGAGCAGGTTTGTGAGGCAGGATCGACCCTTCGAAATCCATGTTGATATGAACTAAGCAAGTTATTCTCTTCAAGATGCCTCATCAGTTCCGTTTTGATTATCTTCTCCATCATTTTGAAGCAGACACTTGTGAGGCTGACTAGTCAGAAACTGTTTTGTGATGTCCTCTCTCCTCCTTTATAGATGGGGTTATGTTGGCTTTCTTCCACTCGTTAGGCAGAGCCCCCGCCTCCATCAAACTTTCAAATATCTTGGAGAGCGCAGAGGCCAGCTGGTCTGTGAGTTCATTGAGAACTTTTGCGGATATACCATCTGGGCCAGGTGATTAAGTGGGCTGTAGCTGTTTCAGAGTTTTTCTTACTGTGTCCATTGGGAACGACGCCGTGCTTATTTTGTTTGTAGATGTGGCAGTACTGTTGTATTCTTCCTCGTCAAAAGGTGGTTCCTCGGTTTACACGGACATAAAGAAATTGGATTAGAGGCTGGTCATATCAGAGTTATTCGTTAACCTGTTTCACTGATTGTCTTCAAGACAAGAAAGGCAGTCGTGATTTCGTTTTGCCTTATTTACATAAGCAAAAACCTTTTTGAATTTCTTGGTATGTCTTTGACTATTTCTGACTCAAAGGCTGATCTTTCTCCTTTTTTCAGTAGATTCTGACACCGATTTCGCTGTTTCTTAAAAGCGGGAAAATGTTCGGGTTGTTGATATCTGGCATATGTTCTCCACAGTCTTCTTTTCTTCTTGAGATTCCTTTTTATTTCCGATGTACTCCACTCGGCTCATGAGACGCACGATTGCCTTTTAAGTGGGCAGAATTTCTCTACCAACAGCTTAATTAAATTACTAATGAAAAACCAGGCAGCGTTTGGGTCAGGTACATGTGCAGGGCTCCAGTCTATCCCATTCGTAATTCTTTCATTTTGGGATAATCCCCTTTCCATACATTTCTCTACCTAACTGCACGACATTTGGGTACAGAAAATGACTGTACTCCCAATCAAAAACACAATGATCACTTCGTCCAAGCGGCACGTAAGAACTTAATGCAAGGATGCAATTGTCATCTCTACTTATGATTAGATCCAAACAACTTGACTGCTGCCCATTTCGGAACCGCGTATCCATTGTGACATGTTGGATAAGAAACTCGTCATTTACAAACTGAAGTAATTTCTGTTCGAATGATTTTTTCGATCGCGAGCAGTACATTGACACCCAATCGATATCGGGAGTGTTTTAATCTCCAAGTATTAAAAAGTGTTTGCTACGGCAGATTTGCTGTACCTCTGTGATGATCGCTTCGTCCGTGTCCGTTTGCTGTCTTGGGGGTCGATATACCACGGCAATATGGAGGTCTGGTTGGTTTGGGACTTTCAGTTTACAACAAAGTATTTCGCAAGACGAGATCCTATTTGGCGAGGGCCCATCCGGAATGAAGTCAATGCCTTCTCGTACAAACATTGTGATTCCACCAACCCTACGTCCGTTTCTATCCATGCGGATAAGCTGAAAACCGTCTATTCTGACTTCTGTGTCTGCGATTTGTTCATTTAACCATGTTTTAGAATCAAGAATTATCCAGCAGGCGGAAATAAGCCTAAAATTTAATTCCATTATATCAATATTCGATTAAAATACAAGGACTCATTCGCAGTACTTATGGATGGGAATGGTGTTGCAGTTGTTGAAAATTGCGAGAAAGCCGAGCACTTGGGTCGTTTCTTTGTCTCGGTTTTTACTAGAGAACCTAAAAATCAGCTCGAACACGTCACCAGTACTGTTATAGAGGCCGGTCCAGTGCTTGAATATATACTCTTCTCGGAACCTCTCGTGCAACGAGAACTGTGAAATCTGAAAGAAGCGAAGTAATCTGGTCCGGAAGATTTATTGGCAAAGTTATTGAAAGAACTAGCCGGCGAACTTCCAAACTCTCCAACACACTAGCACATATATTTTCATGTAGATTTTCCCACCCGAGGATCAAACATACATGATCTTATCTTCTGCAGAGGTTGTCAGCCATTGTCAGTTTCACCTTTAGACCCACTTGGGAGTTCAGACCATGCTATAGTTGTTTCTTCACTAGAAATCGAGGCTGATGAAACGTTTTCAAAAATATAGCTTTTTTTCCACGATTTCCGATCAGCAAATATGGGGAATTACTAACACATCTTAATTCCCACGATTGAACTAACTTCTTTCTATGTTTGGATGTGAATGTTTGTACTGATACATTCTACCAAGTTCTAGGTCCACTCATTTCTCGTTTTGTTTCTCGTAAGAAAATAATTAATGTCAAGGATGACGTCTACCTCCCTTTATCTTTCCGCCGTAGATTGCGTAGACTCTCGCGTCGTTTTCATCGACTAAATGACACTTCCGTCCTGCCATTGATCCAGCAAATCTTTGAACAGGCTAAGAGGCTCTCCGACGAAAAGCGACTAGCTGAAGAGGTTAACTTTGCCGAAAACCCTTCGAACAATGTTGCAAAACTCTTTTCGCGGACAGTAAAAGTGCAGAGAAAAACTCAGTACCCTGTACTTCGAGAAGCTTTTGGAAACCCTATAGCGGACGCTAAGTTGACGGCTGATAGCTTCAATGCTTTCTTGTCTAGAACTTTCAGTGAACATTCGGTCGCCCCTTTCCAAACGTCCGGGTTTGAACCGGTAACGTCCTCGAAAAACATAACTTTTACCCTCTGGGACGTAACCGTAGCCATTCGGCGTTCTCGCCAATCTTACAGTCCTGGACCAGATGGCGTCCCGGTCAGCGTTCTAAAGGCGGATGCAAAATGATATATTTCCGTCACTTCTGTATAAGATATTCAATCTTGCTCTTGAAAGGTGAAACCTTCCCTATTTTATGGAAGGAATCGCACATTTTGCCTATACCCAAACACGGCCGAACTACGTCATTTGACGACTTTAAGGCCTATAAATACACTGCCAGCAGCCTCGAAGATATTAGAGACCTTGATTAAAGACAAGTTGATGCGTCACCTAACAGAGAATAACCTACTTAATGAGGCTCAGCATGGGTTTCTCGAAAAAAAGATCTTGTGACACCTGCCAGCTCTCTTACTTTGATCATGTGCTACAATCTAGAGATAGTGGTTTTGCAATTTACACCGTTTATTTCGACTTCACAAAGGCTTTTGATCGTGTTGACCACGATCTCCTCCTGCTAAAACTTACCTCCTTCGGCATAGGTAACAAGCTTCTGAACTTAATATCCTCCTATTTGAATGATCGCGCACAACGGGTAAAAATTTCCGATGTTATCTCCAACCCCACGCACGTGAGGAGCGGAGTTATTCAGGGTAGTGTACTCGGCCCGCTTCTATTTTGCCTTTTTGTGAACGTCGTTCCTGATTGTTTTCAGTATGGTAGGCCCTTTATGTACGCTGATGATTTAAAAGTTGCCTATCGTTATAAACCGGTCGATCGCCACATTGTGCTTGAGCTCTTAAAAAAAGGATCTTCAAGCCTTCGCTCAGTGGTGTCGCACATAGCGCCTTTCGCTCTCTTGGCACAAATGCTCCGTTATGGTTAGTTGTGACAACCATCAGCCTCATCTAAGAGTAGATGGTCATGACTTAAATGTGCCCGGGTTTATAACGGATCTGGGCATATCATATTCTAGTAGTCTTAATCTGTCAGAGCACTGCACCCTGATTGTCTCTATAGCACGCCAAATCACTGGGTTTATTCTCAGAAATTTTAAAACCCTCAATATTAGGACCAGCCTTTATAAAATGTATGTCAGACCTAGTCTGGAATACTGCTCGTTTCTATTTAGCCTTCTGCACGCGAGTGAACGGAAGAAGATAGAATCAGTCCAGCACTTCTTCACTTAAAGAGTTATTACTTCAGAGCACAGAAACCTGTCCTACCAACAACGCTGTGAGCTTACAAGCCTCGACAAGTTGTGGCTTCGTAGATTACAGAAGAGACTATTTTTACTGTTCAAGCTTTTAAATGGTTTTACCTTTAACCCCCTTACATCCCTGAGGCAGCTCGACCACTGTCAGCGCACCAATCATAGAGATGTATTCTTATTTCTCCCTTTGGCACGCACCGTTAAATACCGTCAGTTTTTTCGGTAAATGCTATAGCAATCTGGAATAAACTACCCAGAAGTATTAAAATTCAGCAAAACTTTCCTTTGTTTACGAGAGCTGTCACTAGTTTTCTACATTCAGGACACCTTCCACGAATTTTGGGTGCTGATTCTCTGGAAGCTCTCTTCCGTTCTGATGGCATCTACGGACTCTGAATCCTATGCCGGACTTCATGCTGAAGGGAATATTGCTGGCTCTGCAGTCCGTAATCGGGTTATTCCTCAGTCTACAGCTAGCAGCCGCTCGCCGGCATACTTGCTGCTAGTACAGAAGACCAGATCCACAACACCGAAAGGAGAAGTACTACACCGTGCACCTGTGTCAACACTTCCCTGTCCTAAACTTTAATCTGTTCAACAAGCTGCCGTTTTTCTCCTGAAAATACTTTAAAGAACAATCAGGAGTTTTTTTCACTGTCAGCTTGACCCCCTACTGTATATATCCCTTTTGACCTTGCCTGTAAACTGGCAATAAATAAATAAATAAATATATTCAATTCATCATTTGATTCAGGGAAACTGTCATCCCAATGGAAGGCAGCAAATATACATATACATACATTTACATATAAAAAAGTGGTGCTCGATTTAATGTCAACAGCCTGTCAGCCTTACCACAATTTACTGTAAAATAATGGAATCAATAATTAAGAAGGTGACCATGAAGTTGCTTGAGGAAAACCGATTACTCTTAGAGCTCCAGCATGGCTTGAGACAGAAGAAGGCGCTTGACGGTGTCCCACACAAACGTCTCATCTATAAATTATCTGAAATTGGCATAAGAGGAATGCTGCTGACATTGATTGCAGGTTTTCTTACAGGAAGATTGCAAACTGTGTGCGTCGATACCCCGAAGTCAACAATTCTCCCTCAAGGCTCCATCTAAGGGCCGTTACTCTTTTTAGAGTACATCAAAGACTGTGTCAACGACCTGGGTTGCAGCGCCATCATGTTTGCAGACGATGTTAAATTTTGGAGAGTCAACAGATCTGATTCCGATAGGCACGCACTTCAAGAGGATCTCAACCGTCTTAGCAACTGGTCTGCTCGTTGGCTCTTAAATGTTAACGTTTGAAAGTGTGTGGTCATAAGACTCCGTACCAGAAGGACCAGTAAGGGGGATGATTCCTACCAATACATTCTCAATGAGCAGCGCCTTTCGATTGTCGAGGAACAGAAGGATTTCGGTGGTCTAATAAACTCCTCACTCAAACCATCTTCACAGTTTTTAAAGGCAGCTTAACGCGCGACCCAGGTCTTATTTGTACTAAGACGTGGATCCATGCAAATTGATAAAGAAATCTTCCGAAAAAACTACGGGTCATTTGTTTGATCTCACTTGTAATATTTATTGTAAAAAAAATAAACTGCACACAACCTGGCGCCGACCCACGAGGAAGTGTTCGGTCCACCTGAGGAGGTTATCTCGGATAACGATTCTTTCTAGCTTGTACACAATCTCATGTGCGGCACAGTGTCAAAGGCCTTTTGAAAGTCAATGAAGGCGATGTGAACCGCGTTTCTATCTTCAAGTTCTTGGGTCCATCTCTGAAGCGATTGCGGCAACATTGTTGCGCATGTTTTTCCTTTTTCTGAACCGGTTTTTACAGTTTGATAACAAATTATGAGTCTCTAGGAATTGCAAAAATTAGCACTTGATTATCTTTTCCATAATCTTGCCAAGGATGCACGTAAAACTTATGGACTCGTAGTCTGTCACTGACGCCTAGCTACCGCTTTTTTACAAGGGAGTTATATGTGCCAGCTTCCAATCGATAGGAAGTTTTCCGGAGTCAAATGACTTTTAAGAGAGCACTGACAGAGGTGTGGAAAGTTCATTAAGTCACTTTAAGTCACTTTATTGAGGGAAGTAGGCTTTCGCCCTTGAGCTCCCTATTCACGTGCAAAAATGTCAATAGTATAAATGTTTACAGTGATATATCTGACAAATGAAAATGTAGGGTCATCGATATGTGTGGGCCAGGCGCAACCTGCCACTGTTTACACAATCTTCATTATATTGACAATAGTTTCTCAGAAAATGAGTATCTAGTTTGAATTTAAATGTGTTAACAGTTTCTGAAAAGACCACCTCGTCAGGGAGTCCGTTCCATGCTCCAATGGCCCTCTGCGCAATGGCGTTCCGACGGACTTCCGTGTGGACAAACTTCCTCTGCAGTTTAAAGGGATGACCCCGCAGATGTTCCGTCCCAGCCAATTCGAAGAAGTCAGCAAATTCTAGTGCACAATCACGGCCTCTGATAATCCGGTAGATTTGGATGAGGTCACCGCGTAGTTGCCTGTAATTTAGAGAAAACAAATCAAGTTCAACCAGTCTGGTTTCGTAAGGCATATTTTATTTTATTTTATTTATTTATTGCCAGTTTACAGGCAAGGTCAAAAAACAATACAGTAGAGGGTCAAGCTGACAGTGAAAAAAAACTTCTGATCGTTGTTTCAGGTGTTTTCAAGAGAAAAAACTGCAGCTTATTGAGTAATTAAAGTTCTGGACAGGGACGCGTTAACACAGGTGCCCGGTGAAGAACCTCTCCATTCAGTGTTACGGATCCGGTATTCTGCACCAGCAGGTATGTCGGCGAGTGGCTGTTCGCTGTCTACTGAGAAATAAGCCGATTGAGGTCTGCATAGCCAGTAATATTGCCCTCAGCATGAAGGCCGGCACAGGATTCAGAGTCCGTGAACGCCATCAGAACCGAAGAGAGCTTCAACAGAGTCAGCACCCAAAAGTGTTGGAAGGTGTCCTGAGTGTAGAAAACTAGTGACAGTTCGCGTAAACAAGGGATAGCTTTGCTGAATTTTGATACTCTTAGGTAGCTTATTCCAGATTGCTATAGCGTTTACCGAAAAAACTGTCATACCGACATCTCGATGACTGGTGCGCCGAGAGTGGTCGAGGTGCCTCAGAGATGTAAGGGGGTTAAGCGTACGACTGTTTAGTAGTTTAAACAGTAAAATAGTCCCTTCTATAATCTGCGAAGCCACAGCAGGTCAAGGCTTGTAAGCTCACAGGTTTCGGTGATCTGAATAGAAAACTCTTTTTGTAAAGAAGTGCTGGACTGATTCTATCTTCTTTCGTTCACTAGCGTGCAGAAGACTAAATAGAAACGAGCAGTATTCCAGACTAGGCCTGACATACATATTATAGAAGCTGATTCTAATTTTGACGGTTTTAAACTTTCTGAGGATAAACCCAGTAGTTTGGCGTGCTTTCGAGACAATCAGGGCGCAGTGCTCTGACAGATTAAGACTACTAGAGTATGATATGCCCAGATCCTTTATAACTCCGGGTGGGGCTGATGGTTGTCGCCAATAACCATAAAGGAGCACTTTTGCCAAGAAAGTGAGAGGCGCCATGTGCGACACAACTGAGCAAAGGCCTGAAGATCCGTTTTTAAGAGCTCAAGCACGATGTTGCGATCAATCGGTTTATATCGATAGGCAACTTTTAAATCGTCAGCGTACATAAAGGGCCTACCATACTGAAAACAATCAGGAACATCGTTGACAAAGGGGCACAATAGAAGCGGGCCGAGCACGCTGCCCTGAATAACTCCGCTCCTCACATGCGTGGGGTTGGAGATAACATCAGAAATTTAAACCCGTTGTGCGCGAGCATTCAAATAGGAAAATATGAAGTTAAGAAGCTTGTTACCTATGCCGAAGGAGGCAAGTTTCAGCAGTAGGAGATCATGGTCAACACGATCAAAAGCTTTAGTGAAATCGAAGTAAACGGTGTAAATTGCAAAACCGCTGTCTGTAGATTGTAGCAAATGATCGAAGAGAGAGAGCTGGCAAGTGTCACAAGACCATTTTTCGAGAAAAACATGCTGAGCCGCATTAAGTAGGTTATTTTCTCTTAGGTGACACATCATCTTGTCTTTGATCAAGGTCTCGAAGATCTTCGAGACTGCTGGTAGTGTATTTATTGGCCTAAAGTCGTCAAATGACGTAGGTCAGCCGTGTTTCGGAATAGGCAGTATGTGCAATTCCTTCCATAAAATAGGGAAAGTTTCACTTTCAAGAGCAAGATAAAATATCTTATACAGAAGGGACGGAAAATTATCGTTTGCATCCGCCTTTAGAACGCTGACCGGGACGCCATCTGGTCCTGGACTGAATGATTGCCTAAAACGCCGAATGGCCACGGTCACGTCCCAGAGGTTAAAAGTGATGGTTTCGAGGACGTTACCGGTCCAAACCCGGATGTTAGGAAAGGGGGCGACATTATGTTCGCTAAACGTTCTAGACAAGAAAGCATTGAAGCTATCAGCAGTCAACTTAGCATCATCTATTGGGTTTCCTAAGGCATTTTGAAGTACGGACTGCTGCGTTGTTCTCTGCGCTTTTACTGTGCGCGAAAAGAGCTTCGCAACATTTAACGAAGGGTTTTCGGCAAAGGTAACCTCATCGGCTTGTCGTGTTTCGTCGGATAGCCTCTTCATAGATTTGCTGGATCAAGGGCAGGATGGAGGTGTCGTTTTGTAGATAAAAACGATGGGAGAGTCTTCGCAGTCTACGGCGGAATGATAAAGGGAGGTAGACTTCATCCTTGACATTAATTATTTTCTTAAGGAGAACAAAACGAGAAATGAGTGGACCTAGAACTTTGTAAAAAGTATCAGTACAAACATTCACATCCGAACATACAAATAAGTTAGTCTAGTTGTGGGAATTTAGGTGTGTTAGCAATTCCCTCATATTTGCTGATCTGAAATCACGGAAAAAGCTATATTTTTTGGAAAACGTTTCAGCAGCCTCTAGTTCTAGTGTAGAAAGAACTATAGTATGATGAGAATTCCCAAGTTGATCTAAAGGTGACACTGACGATGGCTGACAACCTCTACAAAAAATAAGATCAAGTATGTTTGATCCTCGGGTGGGAAAATCAACTACCTGGTCCAACATGCCTATATCTATGGCCTCAAGTAGGTCTTCGAACTTTGCTGGACCGGAAGTTGGAAACCGGTGAACTTCCGGAAGATTGAAGTCACCTGCAATCAAGCAGTACTTCAGATTTAAGTCAGCTGCAGCGTGAAATGCCAGCGAGAGACAAAGATCGTAATCCTCGCTGGCATTGGGTGGGCGATAGACACTACCAACGAGTAAAGAGTAGTTATCTTTTAGAACTACTCGGAGCCAACAGCTCTCCTCTACCGCGGTAAATTGGCGATAGTCCAATGGAAAAAATGTAAGTGGTTGCCTAACATAGATACAGCTTCCTCCGCCAGGGCCCTCATGTCAATCATTCCGAATGTAAGCGTAGCCTAGAATAGAGAGTTCGGAGTCGGATACACAGGGTGTTGCCCATGTCTCTGTAACTATTTGTATACAATTGAAGGAGTTCCAAGTCATGTTTAACTCGCTCCTTTGGAATAATTGAAGCTGACTCCGGGACACCTTTAATGATTTCATTTTGCTTTTCGACTCAATCTAGGGCCCGTTTGTAACTCAGATCTTTCAGCTCAGTGAGTATTGGTAACCAGCTCTCTTTGCCTGATATGTCCAGATGAGCCGGGTGTTGGGCAGGCTGGAGCCAAATCTCGGCACGACTTGTTCTTCTTAGACCTTTTCTTCTTTGGCTTTACAAATTCGCCAACCTCTTCAACATCGCATGTTGGTGCAACATCTACCAGTGATGTAGCGATGGGCGGTAAAGCCAGATTAGTGCTGATACTACCCGAACTAAGTACCGGTGGAGTGGCGCAAGGACTAGATGGGGCTCCCTTCAGAAGAAGCGAAAATCCCTCTGGTTTACCGGGTCCAGCAATCGCGATATGTTTAATGTGACTTTTATGTAAGCTTGAAGAAGCTATAAATGAATACGAATTTTGCTTTATGGTAGGTTAATTACGAACAGGAGCTTTTTAGCAGTTGGGCAAGATATAGATTTTTTAAAGTTATCTATGTCTTGTCTTAGATTGCTTATTTCCTGCTCCATTCCTGAGAATTTCTGCTGGAGGCTGAAACGCCCCATACATGTTTCGTCTTGGTAAGCTACATTAGTTAAGCTTACTGAACTTTTACCCTGTTTAGCGGGAGGTGAACAATTAGCAGAATAACGATAGTTACAATTGTTTTCTGCTTGTCCATTAAATTGCTTAATTAGATCCCCTGCCAATATGGCCGAGTGGGTAGAGGCGCCGATAGACGGTCCCAAGCAGCTTGGTCGTGGACCAATTTTTTGTGACAATAAACTTATGGAACTTGAGTTTTGCATGTTATAATTGCCACAAAATTAACAGAGAGTCAGTTAGGATATTCAACAATAAGAATATGAAAATATAAGGACTCAGCCTTTGGTTTGAGTCCCTTCCGCGATTGAGAGCAGATGCAGGGAGCACACAGCCGGCGTGAGTTTCAGAAAGCAGCAAAGATCGAGGTCCAAGTTGCAATTAACAAACTCAGAGGAATATAAAGACAATTCTTTAATAATTTTCCAGCACCGTGTCTTCTACAATGAGGTAGAGACTAAAAACTCGTAGGCTCGAGGGACTTGAAATTCGAAACCAATTTCAAACGACGCGCCAGTTTCATTTCATATGACTAAGATTCTTGACCATCTTCGTAGCCCTCGCCTGCACTAGTTCCAGCTGTAGATAATCCTTCTTAAACCACGGACGCCAGGCCTGGATGGCATATTTCAAGTGAGATCGAACAAATACCCCGTAGGTTTTTGGAAGAGATCCTTATCAATCTGCACAAATCCACGTCTGAGCGCAAATAAGACCTGTGTAGGGCGTTTAGCGGCCTTTAAACACTGTGAAGATGGTTTAAGTGAGGAGTTTATTAGAACACAGAGGTCCTTCTGTTCCTCAACAATTGAAAGATGGCTGCCCATTGAGAATGTACTGGTAGGAATCGACCTCCTTACTGGTCCTTCTGGTACGCAGTCTTAGGACCACACACTTCCCAACGTTAAAATTTAAGAGCCAACGAGCAGACCAGCTGCTAAGACGGTTGAGATCCTCTCGAAGTGCGTGCCTATCGAAATCAGATCTGATGACCCTCCACAATTTAACATCATCTGCAAACATGATGGCGCTGCAATCCAGGTCGTCGACACAGTCGTTGATGTACACTTCGAAGAGTAACGGCCCTAATACCAAGCCTTGGGGGACACCACTTAGAACCGGAGTAGGTGTTGACTTCGAGGTATCGACGCATACAGTTTGCAATCTATCTGTAAGAAAGTCTACGATCCAGGTCAGCAGCATTCCTCTTATGCTTATTTCAGATAATTTGAAGATGAGACGTTTGTGTGGGACACTGTCAAACGCCTTCTTGAAATCAGTGTATATGACGTCAACCCTACCATTTTCGTTCAGTGCACGAGTCCACTGCTCTGCGGAGAGTAATAAACTAGAAAGACAGGAGCGATTCTGTCTGAAGCCATGCTGGAGATCTGAGAGTAATTAGTGTTCCTCAAGGAACTTCATGGTTGCCTTCTTGATTATTGATTCCATTATTTTACAGCAAATTGAGGTTAGGCTGACAGGCCAATAATTGTTGACATTAGATCGAGCACCACTCTTGTATAAGAGGTATATATTTGCTGCCTTCCATTTGGATGGCAGTTTCCCTGATTCAAATGATGAAGTAAATATATGCGCTAGTGGTTTGGACAGTTCGCTGGCCATTTCTTTCAAGAACTTTGCCGGTATATCGTCCGGACCAGATGACTTCACCTCTTTCAGATTTAGCAGTTCTCGTTCCACGAGAGGTTTCTGGAAGATTATATATTTAAGCACTGGACTGGCGTCTATAACAGCACTGTTGACATGATCAAGCTGAAGTTCCGGTTCTATAGTGAAAACCGAGGCAAATACAGACCTAAGTACTCGGCTTTGTCGCAATTTTCAACGACTTCAACACCATTCCCATCCATGAGTACTGCTACTGAATCCTTGTTTTTAGTTGGCTATTGATATAATGAAATAAAATTTTTGGTTTATATTCAGCCTGCTGAATAATTCTTGATTCATAGTTCTTCCTTGCCTGACGAATCATTCTTTTTACAGCGTTTCTTTGATGACGAAATTCTTTGAGATGCTCTGCTGACCCTGTTTGCCTAATAACCTTCCATTTTTTATTCTTCTTTAGCTGCCTGTTAAGTTCTCTTGTTAACCAGGCGGGGCGACTATCCTTTTTTTGCACCTTCACTGGACAAAAGTGTTCAATCAGATCGAGTGAGACTGTCTTAAATGATTGCCAGTCATCCTCTGGATTCCCTTTAAGCAAACAATCCCATCGCATAGACATCAGTTCTTTCCTCATCGCGTTAAAATCAGCCTTCCATATATTTCGCTTGCATTCCGTTCCATTCTGGCACTGAGAATAAAGTGAGTAATCCCACATCAGTGTACTATGGTCACTTTTACCGAGGGGTGCAATAGAATACACTTCATCAATGCTAGAGAAGTCCTTCGTAAATACAAGGTCCAGGCAATTTGCTCTCTGGTTCTCTCTAAATCTCGTTGGTATGTTAACCTTCTGTACCAGAGGTTGGTCGAGAGTGAGATCCATTAGCTTATGGCCAAAGGAAGTTGGTGCACATCAACTGTCAGATTTACCCAGTATACTATATGTGCATTGAAATCTCCAGCAATAAGCACCTCCTGGTGACTTGCTATTTCCTTGAGCAAATGGAGGAGGGACTCATCAGCTGCACTTGGAATGTTCGGTGGTCTGTAGATCGTCAAGAATTGTAGGTTCTGTGAACAATTCTTTTTTAATCTTTATCCAGAAAAATTCACATTCAAGGAAGATGGAGTGTGCTCGTTCGACTGCTGGGATTCCTGTCCTACCACATATGGCCACTCCTCCTCCCTTTCTATTTTCTCGGTCTTTTCGAAAAAGTTGGTATCCATCTATCTAAACCTCGCTATCCGCGATTTTGTCTTTGAGCCACGTTTCCGTAATGGCTACGATATCGGGGGTTCGGTCTGATACTAATGCTTTGAGTTCATCTACTTTCGATAGGAGACTCTGAGCATTGGTATACAAACATCTCAATTTAGACTGGGTAACTCCCCCATATAGACTTCTGCGCATTTCGCGCGATTGAATACTAGAGTCTGTCATTGTTTTCCGAGATGAACTGGTGTCCATCCCGCCGACGTTGAGTTCTGATGAGTGGTCGTCCTCCGAGTTCTGGAGCGCCTTCTTTTTATTATTCAAGCTCTGTACAGTTGGGTACATCGTATTTAGTGTCCTCCGTCTCGGCGAGAATCCACCTTGATTATGTACGGGGTTTGCCATAAGAAAGACCTCTTTATCCCTTTTATTTCCCCGTCCTTTATTTGGAGCCATTCTCCCCCTGCTCGGTCCTCCTCTTCAGTTCTGCTCTCAGCATCCTCATTTTGTACCTTTCCTTGGGCTCGTAATCCGGCTGAAAAAACACATCCCTGTGTGAGCTACGGAGAGCCATTCTCCGTTCTAGGAGGCGTGAAGCCTGAACATAATTTTCAAGAATGATTTTAAGAGGCCTTGGTGATGACAGTTCATGTGAAACATCCGCTTTTCCTAAACGGAATGCTTTGTGCACTGTTACGCATTCGCCATCTCGAAGAATCGAATGTGAGTATTCTCGGAAAAGACTGAGGTCATGTTCTACCCTTTCCTTTGCAATCAGAGAAGTGGACTCGGGAACCCCTTTAATAAAAAGATTGCGTTTTCGGTCGAAATTTATGTTTGGTGACTTTGAGTTCAGATTTGTTGATAGAGCATCAGTATTAGGAAGAATGCTATTCTGGTTGACAATGTTATTTGCGTCAGTATGAGCAACTATTCCTAAAGTTAATGGCAAACCCCTTTTGGAAACTTTGCCAATTGGTCCTCCACTTGCTCCTGTATTACCAACAGAGGATTGCACTCGAGCATCTATCGGTAAGAACGAGCTTTTTCCGGAGTTAAAACCACTTTTTTGTGAAAGCTTCTTGGCCCTTTTTGACTTTGAATTCTTCGTCTTAGGTGCTTCAAATTCGACGTGCTTTTCAACTTCACCCTTTTTGTATAATTCAGCGACGATGCCGCATATGTTTGTGTATCCAGCACATTTCTGCTTCTGTCTAAGCTCGATGAGAGTAGTAAGGTGCATGAGCTGGTTTGATCTCCCTTATGAAGGAAGGAAATGCCTACTGATTTACTGAGCTCTGTAGACGCGATGTCTTTAAGCTCTACATGAGGTATTCTTGAGGAAGCAATATTTGCATACGTTATTTCTTTGGTTGCGAGTACTTTCAGAAGTTTGGGTGGAAGCTCGTCTGGTCGTAAGGATTTGGCTCTTTTTGTTCCTTTAATCCCCTTCGGATCAGAAATTCTGAGAATAGTTTGTGGCAAATGCTTGCAGTCGGCAGGTTATTCGCTGAGGGATGAAGGAACATAGCGTCGTTTGTGTAGACTGAGCGGTAGAACTGTGAAAAGTACCTGGCTTTGTCCCTGTTTTCAGCAATTTCGATGTCCATGGCAGTCTTATTGTTTATATTTATTTGCAAAAAATCATACAATTTTGTGATTTCTGCTTGCATGCCACCTATAACGATTTCTTGTTTGCCGACTGCGGGTAGCCTGTTAACCTTGTGATTTGGGCTTAATTTCGAGTGCTTCCGTCTTTCGGTTGTCTGATTTCCCGCTGCGGTGGTGACGGGTTTCTTCAAATTCCAGAAGAATCATGAATTTTATCTCTTTATCAGAAAATGTTAGTCCTCAATCCTCACACTCTATATCCTGTTACTCCCAATGAAGTCAAAACCCTAATTTATTATATCTATTTATATTAGACTCACGCATTTCATAGGTCCAAGAGCTGGCGTTTTATATGTATATGAACTACAGTTCTTAAAATTCGGTTAGTTATTACACTGGTCTCAACATCTTAAAGCAGTTTGATGTAAAATGAATAATTCATTTGCGTAAAATTATTCACTCATATTTCAGTTTTCACGTATTTATTTTGTCGGCGGACCCCCCCCCCCACCCTAAATAACATCCAACTTGTCATTGGCAGTGAGAAACGACGACTCTTGCTACCGATTTTTAGTGGTGTCAGTCCTGTCTAAGTCTTCTGTGGCGCACGTGCTCATCGATCGCGCTCGTCAGTGCCTCTGTGTCCTGCATGCAGCGCAACGTTTGAATTGCTCGATTTAGCTGCTGCGAAGGACAAATTCATATACTGATTCAAATTATCAATCTCGTTCAGCTGTATAGGATGAATTAACTCTTACATCTATCAAACGTACGCAACGATCGTGGTGGTTGTTTCAGGCTTCGCAACACTAGCGACAACATTATCCGTTCCACGTCCTATCTCCTAGAAAAAGGTTCTCTGAGAACCCTCAAATCCACACAAAATCCATTCAATTAAGTCCTCCACTCATCCTTTAACTAACGTACCCAGTTTGTTATAATTGGTTTATCGGGAGCTATAATTGATGAATTGTCATAACCCTTCGCATGTTCCCGTTTAGTTACTTAATATTTACTTTTTAATTAGCAGATCACTAGTCAAACATATAGCGCATTATTTCGCACCCCCAATAATCTCTGTTCAGTCAATTTTGACAGTTTTATAAAAAATATCCTTGGCTTCTTCGTCTCTTTTCTTTTTTTCAGTTTGGAGGCGGTTCTGATCCTTTTTCTCACTGGCTGAAGTCAAAAGTTAAACTTGATCTAGTCGAGGAAGTAATATTGGATTTGGAGTATGATAATCACCTCGGTCGCCTTACTGACATTGAGAAAGAGGTATGATATAGCAAGCCCTGAAGCCTATGTACAGCTACTTGATACATGTGCTCACAGTTTGGCCGAGTGTTTCTTTCCTACAGATCGCGGACGGCCGATCCAAGGAGTCGCTGGTAGCATTTTCAAATGCACACCTGAAATGAATGCCTTGTTTTGGAGCCGTTTTGAGGAAAAACTAGACGAAAAATTAGCGGTTTGTGGCATTACGGATGAAAATACCGGTAACTTGGTCACTTCATGTCACAGTTGAATTAACATTTAAGAACCTGTCTTTCTTCACTCCGACCTGGATGCTCAAAAGAAAAAAAACGACCAGCTTTGGCAAAAAGTATGCCTACAGGTTTCTGAGCTTACGCAGGTGAATCTGCTTTTGTTTGAATAACTTTCTCAAAGTTGTACATTGACATTTGTCGTTACGCCAGTTTCTTCGAGCATAAATTGTTAGGTCTGTTTTTTGGTTATACAGCTTGTAATAAAGATTTTCACATATTTTTGTAGATATTAAAAGTTAAACCTGTGAATTTAGATGAAAGCCTAGTGCTGACCGTAATCAGACCATTTGTAGTGCAACGATTGAAAGAATGCTCTTATGTGCAACACAGGCCACCCCATGGGTTCAAGCTATCAATAGTTTAGGTTTTGCTGGTTACTTTTAGAGGCATCGTACCTCTCAGATTTTGTGAATTTTGCTCTTCTGCTCTGAAAAGCCTCTTAACGCAGCCTACTCGAAGGTTACAGTGCGCCAACTTGTAAAAAATGTATACGAAATCAATTTACTAAACCAGAAAATATAAATGCAACCCTTTCACTAACCAATTTCATCCACTATGTCGGGAACGTTTATTTCTACCAACACGTTCGCAGGTAAAAAAGTCTACCCATCACTTGCTTCATATTCTTTGCCGAGTTTCCCAAATTTGTTAGATCTTCACTGGTGCATGTTGCAGAGCACAGTGGAATATGTTGGGCTACTTCATCTACCTCAACCTAATGCTTCGTTTAGTGACACATCTAACTAAGTAACATGACCATTCTCGATAGTTTTAAGCTGACACATGCACGGTCTCGGTTCCCCTATGCAAGGAAAGGATTCTTTTGACCGCTAAATGCTTTTGACTGAACAGGGGGCTGGTTATAAATTGCTCGAGTGGAAGAGTAGACAACAGTTTATAGGCCTTTGCAAGGAGAAATATTGGCCAGTATATCAGGGTTTTTGACTGTTTTGTAGTCCCATAGGTCTGTATATTCAAGTTATTTATTTATTTCAGTTTCTTATAACATTTATTTTGCTCCAGCGTGCTTGCTTTTATTCTAGTGTTTATCTCTACCCAGGTCTTACAGGACGCCTGCGCGATACACAAGGACTTGACTGGACGTCGGGGTGCCTATCAGAAGTCCCTCCTCTTGACATTAGGTAAAACGCTTGGAAAGGAGGCCCAACATCTGGCCTCCCGAGCAGATCGTGTGGAGACGCAAATCCATCAGTTACTTTTGCAGCCTTCTAAGAGGGCTGATGATTTGAAAACCGCCTAGTGAGTTCCAGTCGCTTGCGCACGTTTTGTAGACGCTTAACTTTCATCGCCACTGACTATACTCCGATTTACTGTACTTAAAATTTGCTTACTAGTGACAGTGCCAACAAAAAACGGGTGTTGAAGCGATCATTTGCGATCACCAAACCTCGACCACAAGGGTCTTAGGTATAAACCCAGATCCCTTTGATCAAAACGCTCGATATTCTGTCCTTTGAACCACTTTCTCGCAATCTGTAGCTTTCAACTCTCATGTCATTGAATGACCTTACCCCGGTTACTGGTGTATAGTTCTCCACCTAGCTTGACTGACTGGGGATGACAGATAAGCCAGAACTAACTTCTCAAATTTCCCTCATCTTTATTCCGATTGTCAACCACCGCATTACATTTATTTTTTACTGTTCCGTGTGTACTGTCTTAGCTAGAATTTTGATAAAAGCAATGTGAAGGACATTTCCTTGTTCTAAAATTCACCTTTATTTTCTGAAAGTAAAATATATTATACATGTAATTATTTTATTCTCTTCGCGCTGCCTGTTCTCCATGGCCGCTTTTTAATACTCACTGCCTCTGGGTGACGGGTAGTTTTCACTTCAATGGAGCTTCCGGTCATGCACCTCTAGCCCGAAGGAACTACTGTTAAATGGCCTTGAGTGAAAGGAAGTTACTGTTTAATCCATAAACTCCTTTTCTGCACTCATCACCGGTCATTAACAGGACCATCCCCACGACGAATTATATATTCCTTACACAGAACCTTCATTTTCGTGAGTGGACCTTTTATCTTGTGTTTGGGGTTCTATATACGGTCTAATTGTAACATTCACCCTCATAAGGTATCAGCAACCACGCTAGGTTTGGCAACTTGGCTGCCTTTGATTTGTTTGGGTTCACTGGCTAGTTGCTATATCTCCAACTGCATTCTCATGACGGAGTTCAAAGGCTTTTTCGGTGCTTAGTTGGATGTCTTAGGTTTCTTCAGTAGAGCCCGCCGAGTTTTTCACAAGTTGGTCGAACGAATTATTCAAATCTGCCAAAATCCTCTACTAATTAATTGTGTCTGATAGGCATCTGGTAGATTCTAGATTGATTGCTTAGGAAATCCTGCTTGGGCAGTCAGCTTGCTGTATCAGAATTGGTAGATTCCATACGTTGCAGTAGCCTGGGCGGGTAACTTGACCCAAGTGTGATTAGACTTACGGCTCCCGGTGGGGCCTCGTAACTCAGTTGGCTTGAACGTTGGCTGTACTAAAGCCGTCCCCCTGCTTGCGTGGGTTCGAATCCCACCCAGGCCGCTGAGTTTTTCACAAGTGTTTCAAACGAATTAGCTTTTTGTTCTTATACTCACGGCTTACCAACTTCTGATGATAATTTCAGCTGAGTCTTGCGGTACCATTTTACTACTAGGTAAAAACTTACCGTTAAAAAACGCTGCCGGTGCTTGATAAGAACTTCTCGCTCTCCATGGTTTACAGCTGTCTGGCTAGAGTTATCTCTCGGTCAACTATGCTTCTTGTGCTAAAAGTGGAATATGGACGTTTTATAACCTGTACGTAGTCACATTCCAAATACGTAACTCAATGCTTCAGGGCCGCTGCTAGGTGCTTCAGTTTTTTTTCTCCAGAACAACTCAACGCGACTGTTATGCCAGGCCGGGTCTGTCTTCGGAGTCCAACGGTATGATTAACCACGACAGCAAATAATAGTTTCGAGCATGTACTTTATCGTCTGCTGACGTAAATGCGCTGGCCTCGGAATTATTTCACCGAACCTCTTCTAAAAAAATTCACGTACGTTGCCGACCCGTCGATGGAATGGCTGCGACCCTTACTATCCTCAGTTAAAAATACCTGTTTCTGTAGCGTCATGTCTGTATGAACCATCCTTTCAGTTCATTTATCGAATTTTAACCTACCACCTGCACCCAGCCATACCCTGAACAGCTCAACTAGTTTCACTTTGAGTTCATACGGCCTAGCGCTTGACTGCTAGACTGATTCTGACCTTAATTGACTTGCATGTGCATGCAGCTATTTATTGATACTACAAAGACTGTTTGTCCGTAGTCCTACCTGTTTTAACTACACTTACTGGGACTTTGCAGTAACACGCATTAAAAGAATCCATCCCCGGTCTTCTATCTCCACCTCCACTTTTGCCTTTTCATCATATTTACAGTAATGACTTAGTGAAAGAGAAGGAGGAAGTGGAGCAGAAAGTCTCTGATTTGGACGGCCTGTTGCAAGCGTACCTGGCCAACGAGAAGAAGTTTATCGAACTGGCGAAAGCTAAGGCGGATGCTGAGCGTCAGCTGCTGGTCTTGCAGGGCATGAATGATGCGGGACCGATTTGCCAACAGAGACTCCCTGGAAGACGACGTTCCTTCAGTATGACTACGTTAGAGCTTGATGAAAATGAGGGACGAAAGTTCGTTGCCACTGACTTCTAACAAATTCTGCACCCCCGCTATCTGTCAGATTATTTTTTATATCCGTTGTTCAGCAAAAATAAATTTGTTTGTTTACCAGTGTCTACCTGTTAACCATACTGACCGTTTGAAGTTTTGACCGGGTTTTGTATATTTATCGCTTCCTTCGAGTGCCTTTCGTAGTTGACACTGCCTGTATTTTGTGTCGTAGACAGTCCTTGTCGTCACAGAAAGTAGAACCGACTCGCACGCGCTTGTTTAACTAACCTACCCGGGCCGCAGGAAGTCCGCTAAAAGGGACCTGTCTGATAATCTAGCTGAGGGCAAACTGATGTGCCTATAGGCCTTAGGAACTTACCCTCAGCGAAGGTTGTCTGTGGGTTGAGTAGGCTCTCGGGTGAGTACTCATGGATCCTGCAGTGGTGATGTGTCCTGGCGTGACTTGGCTCCTAGCTGACAGGTATTTTACGTCCAAGGATCACAAAAGCTGCAGTGGTATTAAGATGTTGCGCCTGGTACCCGCTATTCAATAGCAGCACACTAGTCGCCATTCGATACAATGCTGGAACCATAAACTAGTGTAATCGAAGGGTGAACTAAGTGTTATTTTTTTCGAATCCAGACGCTATAGGATGTCTTTTAGCCACCAAACCCCTGCAGGTGATGCGAACAGTAACGCTGAAGGGCAAAACTTTCCCGCCACATGGCATCCTATCCACCATCCCAGACAGCCGATTTTCCTGCCAAAAAACAAAGACATTAGCAGCTGCTAGACTTCCTTATGCGTCGCGAATGTTGCCTGTCGGGCAGCAAGGTTTCATCCGCTGTCCAGTACAATCCAGTGTGAGCTTGAAGGGGCAGATGGAAATGTCCGTTGCGAAATTTGTGGATATCTAGGGTCCACCTCTTCAAACCACTGTGCGCAGCCGCCGTTAAACGATCGGGCTTTTGGATGGGTGCAAGGCTGCGGTTGCAAAAGACTACCGCCCAACCAACAGCAACGACTGAATTGAACGGCCTGGTGGTCTGCCGTTTAGGGCAAAGGTGAAAAATCGAACCATGGTCCTTTTATTTTGTAGGTTAAATTTCCTTACTATGAAGTTATTGTTGCGTGCTTTGAATCGCGATCTACGTTCTTCGGTTCATTTGACTTGCTGTATTAACCTCTCACCGGCCGGAGTTCAGCTTTGAGGCTTGTAACGGTTGTGGCAGTTTGGTGCTCGTCTTCAACTAGGAACGTCCATATCTCCTCATTGGAGGCCTGTGCACTGTGGTGCGTCATTTTATTTATTGGATGTGAAAGCCTGACCTTGATAGTTTAGTCTTATATAAAGCAGTTGGTTGTAGGTGAAAGTAGCCCCTTGCATCTAGTCTTCTCTTCACACCGTCTGCCTCACCCTATATTCCACCAATTTCAAACTTGTCGGGTTTTGCTTTAACAACCGATAGTCATGCTCGCCGCTTCCATGAGAGTTTTCTCAGGACCCGAATTTTTGCATATCCTCAGAGCTTTGCCCTTTCTGTCTATCCGCCACTGTGAGAAGACTCCTTGTCTGGCATTCTCAAAAGCTGAATGCATAAGCTAAGACTAAGAAGGTTAGGCATCTTGAAACTTCTGTTCTTGACGAACTTCCCTCAGAATCCGCGTCACGCAGCTCTGCTCCTAGTACTATCTTTTAGAACCTGCAGTATTAGACTGTCTACATGTGCCACACGTGACCTGTCCTGAAATCTGCATGCATGGGGCCTTACTCGGGGGTCTCAGATCTCACGACAATTAGAGTACCTTGAAAGCCACCATGAAGGAAACAGTGGGGCCTAGTTCTATCACCTGAGTAGAACCGGGTTACCCTATCGATTGGTGACCTTCCAAAACGCAAGTGCTAGTACATCGGAGTTATTTTAGTGATGAATGCACAGATTAACTTCAAGACACACAAACAATTGACAAATCATTTTGACCGTCTTTGTCGACGATGTCCACACCGTGTGTGTCATAGCACTGTAGCCGCAAGGATGATGACTTGCGCTTTAATTAGTTTTAGTGATGGTGCACTTGCGTTGAATGTCGCACTCTCTCCCATGATCCACCTGAGCTCGATGTCGAACCTGGAGGCTGCATCCTCGTCCAGATTGAATTTTCTGTGATGATGACCTAACTGAGTGCATTTTTCGTTATCTCTTTCAGCTTAGACTGATGGATGAACAAAAAGCAAACGACAGTGGAGGCCTCACAGAAGCCCAACGAGCCATAATTGAGACGAAAAGGCAACAAGCTCTGGCCCTGCAGCGTGCCAAAGTAGTCGCCAACGACAGGTAAGCTGCCCGTTTACTGTTATCTCTGAAAGCTCCTTCTCTTTAGTCTCTTTCACTCAACCTTTATCGGTCCATACGGTTTAATAAAGGGTGAACAGAAGCGAACAAGCGAGTTCCAAGAAGAAGCTTAGAAACAGAAGAAGAGGCGATCACTTGAACATGGTGTTTATTGGCCTGACGTTTCGGATGCTCTCGAACCCATAATCAGATACGTTTGCAGAAAGGGGTAACTGGAGCACAAGATGCGCAGCATTTATGGGCGGAGTTACCGGACTGTCACAGGCCTACTACCGTTGACAGTCCTCGTGTCCATCCCAGCGATGAACACGAGGACTTCCAACGATAGTAGGCCTGTGGTAGCCTGGCAACTCCGCCCATAAATGCTGCGCATCTTGTGCTCCAGTTACCCCTTTCTGCAAACGTATCTGATTATGGGTTAGAGAGCATCCGAAACGTCAGGCCAATAAACACCCTGTTCCAGTGATCGCCTTTTTCCTCTTCTCAACGGCGAGCACTTGCTCGAGTATGCCATGTATACTGAAACATCATCCATATCCTTGTCTGCTGCGGTTCCATGCCTCAGGCATCTACTCTGGCTTCCCCAAAAATCGCACTATCATATTCAACTGTTTTAAAATTTTATGAGTTAATAGTGGTTAATGGAACGTGGTGCCCCACAACGGGCTACACCGCGCAGGCCCTGGACAAAATAGGGCCCAGATTGGGGCTGCGCCGAGTCCGCCCATCCCAAAAAACGTCACACACGACGGACGGTGGCGACACGCCTAGACGCAGGCTTCACGCCGCGCCAGCCACTTGCATCAGCATCAAATGGTAGACCAACTCGAACAGTGGATTAGTAAATAGGTGAGGGGAGGGAAAGAGGCTGACTCCGTGGAATCCATTTCCATGGCATTTCAATGCATTTCTCACTATAATAAAGTTGACTTTCTATCACGACGTGCTAAGAGTCGTAGCTTGGGAGTTGACCAACAGACAGGATAACTTGGTCCGCTAAAGATTGATATGCAAACTGTAAGTAGACCTTCCGAATTTGGTCTGTATGGCATTGCCAGCCAGATAATATCGGAGCCGCCCCTTGTTTCCGTGGAAATCTATTTCGTCATACATGGGCTAGTTCGTGTGTAGCACGCGTAGATCGGCTGTGTACTCTCGTCAGCCACTGCACCCTATCTCGTCTTCTCTCCTCCTGACATCGCCTTGCCACCGGAACAGAAAGGTAAGAGAGGAGGGAGTGCGAGAGATGCTGCGCAAGTGTGCTGTCACTGTAACCTAATTCAAGAGCAAGTCGCCGCCTTGCAATCACCTTGTTGTTGGGTAAGCGGGGGACATTTTCGTTCACGGTGGTCGAACGGGCAATTTCTTGGTACTTTAGCCCCTTCTTCACGAAGCGTTTGATTATGCTCGAATGTTTCATTTTCGCATCAACGACTGTGGATCACCTTGCGTGCCTTTTAAACACTAGCGAATTTCGAAGAAGACATCATAAGCATTCCCAGAATTTCGGTTTTTACCCATGCGGTCATATTCTTTTCCGCCACAATCGCAATTGTATTCATAGTAATTTTTAAGCGGCCCTTTTAATGATTATGCTGAACTTTATATTAACTTTGGAAGTTAGGAGAAATCCACACTGCTGGTAGTGAGAGCGTGATTTACAAGTAGAGTCCTAAAATAATGATGAACACCTTTCCTTCTTTTGAAAAAATGCATTTTTCGCCTGTTTATTTTTTCATGCCAGCTTTAATAATTTTTCATATTAACCGGTATTGCCAGTTAACCCAGGTAGGCATTCTTCTGTCGTACGATACAGTGGTTGGCCCAACTCATTAAAAATACCAAAATTTCCGAAAGATTGATAATCATTCGCCAACCGGCACCAACGCATGAACCGAAGCCTCAAAACAACAATGGGCAACCTTAGATGCATTTAAAACTTAAATCAAATATGAAAATTAATACTTGAACCTTTTGAAATATGCTGTCAGCAAGAGCTTCGGTTCTATTTTTTTGTGATGTCCGCATAAGACGCTGCGATTAAACTGCAACTTTTTCGAAGTTGAGCCGAAAGATTTCATAAAAACAGACCGTTTTTACATGCTCGATTTTAAAAACTGCTCCTTTACAACTGCCCCAAGTAGGCCCAAAGATGTTAACATTGCGGCATTTCTGTTCGCATCTTTTGTAATAATACTCGCCAAATAATCGGTTTAATTGCGGGCACATTAGGCGTCCAATCTTGCCCCTCTGTTGACCTTTAGGAAACTCTCATAATGTGTGTGCGTTATTTGTTGTCTCTTTACCGTCCTTTTTCCCCTAAACCTCTTCCCCAACTATTCCCCGCCCTCTATAGGAAGGACGTGTACATCAGCTCAAATAGGAGCCTCGCCCTCTCACAGACAGTAGATTCGGCCGGTGGTTTTTTCCTGGAGCCCGAGTGGAGCTCTCAACCCACGGTCCCGGACCTCTATGAGAAGTCTGAGGAGGAGGAGGAGGAGGATGTCGGTATTCATGCGGAGATTGGTAGAAAGCGGCGTCGCCGTTGTCGTCTGAAGAAACGTGCCTTGGCGACAACGCATGAGACGGTCGTCGTACCGGGCACAGTGCACTCCGCGGTCGCCACTACTCCCCCACCCGTTGTGCCGATCCCACCTGATGAGAGTCAGTCCGTCTGTGATGAGTGTGGTAAATCCTTCGCGGAGTCCTTCCTGCTAAACAACTTTGACTGTGAAGTCTGTGACGCATGCAAGTGAGTAAGTCGAGCCAGGAATTTTGTCCACTGTGACCACCGCTAAAAGCCCAACCACGTGTTTTTCCGGTTTCTGTTGCTGCTGCATAATACATCTGCGAGGAGTTTAGCTCATTATTGGGTCCCCTAGCGTTCTCTGTGCGGTTTTTTGTATGCGAACTCCAGAAAATGATCAATGTAATAATTGCATGACATTAATTTAAGTGTCCGGGACATTAATTTTTAGGGTCAATAAAACTTTGACTTGAAGACAATTAACTACTGTCTGACCCTAAACTTCATGTGCTGGATCTTTAAACCTATGTCCTATACTTAATAATTTCTGAAATTTTAAGCTCCGTATAGATATATGGAGGACAGGGCAACGAGCTCGTGGCTCGATGGTTGGGGGAATGAACTTCTATCCCTACAGGTCGTGGGTTCGACACTCGTGTGATGCAACACCTGGGGTTTGTTATGGCTGGCTAATGACGGCTATTAAGCTAGAAATGATCATTCACTTTCCCTTCTCATTGTCGCTAATACTATTCTGCCTAAGAATCGAATTATCAGAGTCCTGGTGCAAGATTGCCACGCACGTATTCACAAATACCACCGCACAATAGAACAACACTTGGTAGCTTGCCAGTCAACCTTAACAACGAATAAGTTGTCAACCATCGAAGCGGCCATTCTTGAAAGGGCTCAGCGTCATCGGAAGTTACGCGACGCCAACTTATTGGAGAATTTTAAGAAAATAAGTCCACCTAAACAACCTACCTCTGGCGGGAACCTGGTTCACAACCTGTCATCACATCGTCTCACCGAGCCACAGCTAGCGGCCATATACAAATGATGCTCGAACAGAAGACTTCATTGCATCATTCGAATCGGCGCTTCAGAAATGCGAGGCAGATGAAGAGTGCAAAAATGCCATGCGGCAACAAGTTTCGTTTTCACTCCTCCAGCACAAACGTCAGGTGACGATTTCAGCATCAGGAGCCCGAGAACTTCTGAAAATACGAAAGATGAAGGATATCGTCACCCTGCCAGCCGACAAGGTGCGGTCGACGGTCGTTATTTATAGGGCCGAGTACTGAAAGAAGCTGGAAAATCTATTGAACAAGGATTCTTATGTGCCATCGATTGCCTGTGAGTTCAAAAAGCTCGAAAATACCATTAATAAGACGATAGACAAGTTGAGGAAGACAGGAGCCCTTACGAGAAAGAAAGCGCTGGCTACAAAGGTCGCTGATGCTGCGATGGCGCGCTTCTACAGCCTACCAAAGGTGCACAAACCGGGAGCACCATTACGACCTATCGTATCTTTACGCGGTACCCCAACTTTTGGGTTGTCCAAGTGGCTCTATCAGCGATTGTGTTTCCTTACTTAAGATTCAAAGGGGACAGTAAGGTCTGCTGAAGTGTTTTTGTCCCGCATCCAAAACCTGGAAGTGGAGGCAGGCGAGGTGATGGTGTGGTTTGACGTGATCTCATTGTTCACCTCTATTCCACCCGATCTGGCTATCGACACCATTGACGGTCTTCTCCGAGTAAAATACGATGAAACTGACCAACCTCTCAAACGAGTGCACATCATCGAGCTCCTGGGATTGTGTCTTAAAACGTTTTTCAATTTCAACGGCCAGGTTTACGAACAAAAGAAGGGGACACCAATGGGCTCACCTCTATCCGGACTGATTGCTGAAACAGTTTTGCAGAGGCTCGAGTAGCTGGTATTCAGCTCTTCCGCCCCCCGAAATTCTGGGCCAGATACGTTGAAAAAACTTTAGTCATCATCAAACGGAGCGAAGTGCAGGCTTTCAAGACTTTTTGGAACGCCATCTTTCCTGACATCCAGTTTACTATAGAAGAAGAGGTCAAGAATCAGTTGCCCTTCCTCGACGTACAAGTGACTAAGCGGGCAGACGGGAAAATAAGGACAACGGTCTACCGGAAGGCAACTAACACTATGCGTATCCTCCACTTCAGAAGAATCCACCCCGTTGCTCACAAACGCTGTTGTGTCAGAACCCTCTTCAAACGCGTTCAAACACACTGCAGCGATGACAGTGGGAAGGAGTAGACTAAGTACTTGCATGCCCTTTTTGAAGCCAACGGTTATCCGAAGCCCTTTATACGCAAGTGCCATGAGCGATCGAAAGGAGAAGACCCGAAGTTCTGGCTCGCGATCCATTATGTGAAAAACGTATCAGATGCGACGGCAAGAATCCTGAAACCTTTCGGGATCGGTTTGGCTCATAAGCCTGGATCAACAATCAGACAGCACATCATCAGGCCCAAAGAACCGCACCAATGACAGAACAATCAGCAGTGGTTTATAGCATACCATGCCAAAGCTGTGATGCGAGGTATGTTGGTGAAACGGTCAAACGCCTTGGCACAAGATTGTATGAACACCAGCTTGCAATTAACCGCAAGGATAAGCTGTCTATGGTCCATGACCACATACAACAGAAGAACCCCAGTTTCGCCTTTGAGAAATCGAGGATAATCGGTCGAATCAACGATAAGATGGTCAGACTGCTGCTCGAAAGTTAGTCCTTGACGGGCACACTTAACAGAGCCATGGAATTGCATCCCGCCTACCAGGCAATGCGCAAAAGGCTCGAGTTAGTTCGGGTAGGGCAAATGGGACAGTCGAGCAAAACCAAGCATGGCAGACAACGGACGCCAGAGAAAAAGAAGAGAGAAGCCGGTTGAAGGCCACGTGACCGGCGTGGAACACCAACTCACCATCACGCCCATGAGGTTGAAATCACTCACGCGGCCGTCAACGACTGATCAGTCCGTTGGCTAACGAGAGACAGACCACCATGCACGCTGACTTGCCAACAAATACGACGGCAGCAAACGGAACATATGTCACGCGAGTGGAGAGATTAAGCCTAATCAGCAGCGAACAGGCAGATCAAAGTTCGTACTTCGAGCAGGGATATAATACCAGGCAGGCTTCAAGGCTGAAAAAGTCAAGACCAGCAGGAAGATCAACCACAGAACTCTGGTGATGAAAACGAGGGGGTTTCCTAAACGTCAGTTCAAATACATTCTGTTCCATGAAGTCGTCCTTTCTTCTTTGTCTTCTTCGGGGGATGATGAGCTCGATATATATATATATATAGATATATATATATAGATATATCCCAAGTGTGGCACACGTCGCTATGCGACCGCCTGCGAGGGCTCTAGTCTGAGCTCCAGGGCACAACGGAACATACATGTTCCTTAAGCAGATCGGTGAACCCCACACTATCATCATCTTCCCGATCACAACCGACAAAAACAACGAGCCCGTGGCTCAATGGTAGAGCGTTTGACTCAAATACCAAAGGTCGCGAGTTCGAACCCAGGTGTGCCACACTTGGGATTGGGTATGACTGGCTGATGACGGCTAATAAGCCAGAAAGGGTCTTTCCGGTCTCCCTTGTCTTTGGCGGTTCAATTTCATCATATGCTACACGTCGGTATATATATATATATATGGCAGTTCGACCGTCGATTTCGACGAGGTCCACCGTATGCTCCACACCAGGTGGTGCAGGGACGGTGACTTGCGCGTGAATTAGTTTTAAGTGATAGTAGCCTTGCGCTGCAGCTACCGCACTCTCTCCTCCTCCCCCACCTGAGTCCGGTGTCAAGACAGAGTCAAGAAGACCGGAGATGGGAGAGGGCGCAGGTGGCTGGCGCGGCCTAAGCCGCCCCTGGGCGTGCCACCACACCTGGCTCGGATCCCACGGAGTGGGAGTGCCATAAAGGCCACATTAAGAAGGAGCCATTGCAACCTGACTCTCAGTCCGCCAGTCAGCCACTCCACACAAAAACACACATTGGGCTGACCACGCGGTCCGAGTTATCCCGTCAGTTGGCAACCTTCCAAGCCACGGCTTTTAGCGCACCGTGATAGTTTCAAGCGCGTCAGATTGTTTATAGTGAGGAAAATACGCTGAGCTCTCGACCTCACTTTCTCCCACCCCCACAATCAGACCACTGTCCGAGCCAGTCAGTTGCCTGATGTGGGAGTGGGCGCATTGGCTGACGGATCGGCGTACCCGTCTTCGCGCGCCACAGCACGACCTGGCCCCCCATAACGCACACACCAGGATTCACAAACTCAGGGATATGGAGCAGCCATCGCCGTCTGACTCCCAGTTCACTGGTCAGCCACTCGACACACACAGCACATACACTGAGCCGACGGCGTGGTCTGGTGGAAGCGTCAGATTGGCAGATTTCTCAGCCACGGTTTCTAGGAAACCGTGATATACTGTGGTAAATGGTGATTGTGAGAGTGTTGTCGATGCATTGGTGTAGGTAGTGTGCGCTGATGTAGGTTAGCCTACGGTGGTTTACCGGAGGTTGTCATGGAGGCGCATGTGTCCTAATAGGCCCATGCGGTGTGTAAATGTGCGAAAGCAGTTAGGGCAGTGAAGGCGGGCACGTCGACTGTATGTCGGAGCACCAGGCACTGGTTCACCAGCCTCCATGCGATGGATTCGCAGGTGACCGACCAGGCCGATCCGTGAGTTGAAGTTGCGGGTTCAGTGTGGGCAGGAGAAATCGGTAGAGGCTGGGGCGATGTCATTGCTGGTAGTGGGGGTGGCAGGGGCACTAAGAATGGCAGGAGCGGAGGGTGTGCATGGTGTATCGGTGTTGTCGGCATTGTGGTTAATTCCGCTGTTATGGATGCGCATGTGACCGAATAGGCCTATGCGATGAGTGAATGCGCGAGGACAGTGGGTGAACGTCCTTCCCGTGATCTATTATCTTTTCTGCCTATACCACTAGCCTGCAACGGCTCTTGATTTAATGCCAATGTACAGTGAGACTCGCGGTTGCCCGGCGTGTGGCTGCTGGGTATCGCCTAGCTGCATGGAGTCAAAAGTGAGAGTTGGGTGTAGCCATCACTAATGTGATACAACCTGCCACGTTTGACGGGGGAGGTCCCTAGCTAGACGCCCCACAGTGTCACAAACGCGTTTCGTAACCTGGTCGGTGAGCACCCCCATAACGCGCTAAACTCTGACCCGCTTATGCTTAGTCTAGTCGCGTTAGACCTCCGACTTCGCCTTTTGAGGAATTCTGCCACTTCTTTCTCTTGCAGGGATCCACACGGTATCCATTCACTGATCACACGCACTTCTGCCAAAGAACGCTACCTTCTAAACGATGTGGACTTGGATGTGAGAACTCCCGCTCTCCGGTGTATTTTCAAGCGAAACCCACATAATGCCATCTGGGGTGACATGCGACTCTACCTAGAAGCTCAGGTAGTTTCCTCTGGCAGTGCTTATCTGACTTTTGGCGTTCTTGACAACTCGCTCTATCAAAAGCGCTCGTTTCGAAGGAAAAATACGCCTCCTTATCTTTACCATCCCTTTGGGTGATGTTTGTTCTCGCCGCATTCGTCGTGCTAAGTATCAGGTGTCGTTAACTGAAATTATGGTATATGCTGTCCGTTAGAAATAATTGCTTAGATGAGGCTGTGGTACTGATTATCCTGAAACATAATCCCAAGATATTTCAGCTGCGGTAGGAGGCCGACATTTCGTGCGCACAACATGTAGCTGATTTTTATAATTCCAAGCGTATCAGATTTATTATAGTGGTGAGTGCACCGAATTACCAAAAGGAAGGAAACGTTGATATCGGTTGCGCACTCTCCCCTCTTCCACGCACCAGTAGTCTGTCCAATCCTGTCAGCCGAGCCGTCCAAATGGCTAGCGTAGCATGAACCGCCGTCCACTGCGTGTCATACGCATCCCGGCTAACGCTTGTCATGAGCCAATTTCGTTCATTATTTGGGTTGACTCATCAGCGGGGCAGCCGGAGTTAGGACACGTGTAGAACCATTCCCACAGAATACACCGAATTATTAACTTCTTTATAATAATGTCTACTGTCCTCTCTTAAGTGGTCACCATTTAACTAACTATTTGCTAGCTACGTTTACCACTTGCGAAGGTTTTGTGTTCCCCTTTTGGGAATACATTAATCCTTCGAATATTCAGGGGTTACGCTCCGAGACCACCCACAAAATTTAAATTTTCCCGAAGTGTTAGATATATTTATATATTTTAAAGCGTCATAAGCTCTTAACACCTAATCCTTATTTATCTTTCCAACACATACAAACACTTCTTATGCTCTTAACCGCTGCACTGCATACTCCTTAATATGCATAAGGAAATGCTAAAAATACAAAAAACCGCGAAATATTGAAAATCCGTGGAACATATACCAGAAAGAAATCCGCGAAGTATCAAGTCCACGAAAAGAAAACCGCAAAGGGATGAAAGAGTATTCTAAACACTTTAAAATGCGGCGACGGATGAACTTTGTTTTCATTTGATGGAATTGCGGTACTTTCAAATTATACAGCTTTATGCTTTGGCTGTACTCCTCGCAGGCTCCGAATTGCAATTTAACAGAAGTGGAACATGTCTCTTTTTTCATGACAACAGTGACCGTTTTAGTCCTCTTCAGGGCCAAAGTTTTCGCTGCGGTTTTGACCGAAAACTTTAAGCGTTCCTTCACCCTTCTCTTACGGTTTTTCTTTCCAGGAGTCTCCTTGTTGTTGTTGATGCCCAATGCTCTTTTTCACCGCGTACTTACCCATTGCATTTTCAAGGTCGCCGCTCGATCACTGGAAATTTGGGGATCTGAGGAGGCGCTGGAGGCGGAACGTATACGTCGCTCGGTTCAGCGAGAGAATCTCAAACTGAAATCTTACGAGAAAAAGCTGAAAAGTTTGTCCAGTTTTATATTCCTCCTAATATGTTGTTCTCTCTTAATGACTGGCGTCTTCGGAGACCGCTACTGTCGTAGTAAATCTTTTCCACCAAAATAATATTACTTGTTTTTTTTATATAAACCGGCAAATTTTGCGCGTCGTTTATCTTCCTACTTACTTACTTGTGCTAATACCCGTCCATTTTGACTTAGCAGATTGCCTGTTGCAGGTCCGTCACACCTGGAATTCTCGCCCTTTGCTTACAGACAGTCGGCACTTAACTCACCTAAGTAGTTTAGCCAGATGAGGCGTTAACTCCTAAACTCGCTCCGTCAGATCTTGCCTTAAGGTCAACCCTCACCGCTCAAACTCACGTTTTCAGTTATCTCTTTCAACGCTATCACTAGCCGAGTCTGGGCGAGATGAAATTCCGGACGATTTGGTTTTCGGTTCCGTGCAGCACATCTCAATCGGTGGGTACTGAGGGTGCATCTTACGAGCAGTGTTCCTCCAACGGACCTCGCGTTATATGCGCTGAAACAACACGTCGGGCGTCATTTGTACTGCGCTTCCATAACAAATGCCGTACGTGCATGTCTAGCCGCATGCTCATGCCGCGCTATCCACCTGTATTCAATCGGGTCTTTTTGACTCTATCATGACACTGGGTCCAGTTGGGTGAGGAAGGAGAAGGTGCGGCAGATGCTGCGCAAGTCTAATACCAATATAAATTAATGTACGCACAAGTCACCGTCCCTGTGCCCACTTTGTTGTGGTGCACACGCTTGAACTCGGACTGCGGAACTCTATGATCGGCCGTTGGAGACGAGACCGGTGCGTCTATTTCGGAGAATGGAGTGCAATTACAACCAACCAAAATGTTCTGAGCACTGAACATCTGAACGCGGAGATTGTTTTGTAGCAGCCGCACACCTTGGTCTTCGGGCTAACCTCACATTGAGCCCAGAAGTCTCGGTGCACCTGGGGAAGTTGATGGCTGACTTTATCTCTACCTTGTCAGCTTGGCCGAAAGTTCGGCCCTAATAATAGAATTTTCTACTAATCCAGGAGTTTCACCATCTATAGCCCTCAGGCAGCTTTGAAGCCCCAAACCATCATTTTGTTCGACACATCCATTATCGTGATCGCGCCTATCTGGGACACTGTGGACGGCGTTTTCGCAAAAGACCGCGCTGCCCCCACAGTGTCATCAGCGTCTCCCAGATTCCCAGTGCACAGTTCAACAGCTACCGTAACACTGGGAGGGTCAACCTTTGTGTACTAAGGAACCCATTCGGTAACACAGTTGAAAATAGTTAACAGGATAATGCAACCGTTAAGGACGCCAGCTATTCTATGATAGTAAACCGGCATTTGTCATTTCAGTAAGAATGTATAGCCAGGAGGATATAGAGTGCCAGCATGTACTACGCAAAGGACCATGCCATTGTATGAATGGGATAATTATGGCTTCGCGCTGAAGTTTTTTTGCAGTCACATCAGACATATCATTTGAAGTAATCGGTGAGACATGGGCTTCTCAAATTCCGTTTTTACGGATTATTTTCCCTGAATTTTTCTTCTTTTCATGTCCGCCATTTTCCTTTCGATATTTTTGGGTCCAATTTTGAGAAATTTCAGTGAAAAGTTTTTTTACGGTCCTTATATGTCTGGGTGCTTCTACGGTTACCTCTGCGTCATATGATTATTACTTCTCTTACAAACATTCTTCGGTCTTTTCTGCAGAGTTGCGGATGCAGACACGGAGTAGTCTCTTCTCGAAGAAATCAGAGCAACATGAACATTCACTCGGCGCTGAAACATATGATGAGGCCAAGGACATTTACTTCAAAACATGTGCTACTTGCAACTTTAGAGTAGAGTTTGAAAAACTGTGAATTTATTTTTATCAATGATCCACCCGCATTGACCTTGTTTGTCTTGCCAAGTTTTGTGTGGAAGTTAAGTCCTTCTTTAATCTGTTTATCATGGTTTTTCTTTACGAGCCCATTCACCTTTTTCTATAAATACTTGTGTGAATCAGACAAGTAATTGCATATGTTTCGTATCTGTCTTCCCGGAGGCTCCTCTGGTACCACAACCTTGCAGTTGGCACCAAAAATCCACTGCATGTATGAAATTATTATTTAGGTTTAGGTATCAGAGAGCAACCTAGTGTAGGCTTATGGAAAGCCGTGCCGTTAGCACCTACCTGAACGTATGCCACTTTCCCTTGCGCTTCAGAACAAAGTAGATCGCGAGTGGGCGTTCGCTTACTAGGTCGCTGAGCCGACCATCGCTCCTCTCGGCTGCAGTAAACCTCCTCAAGTTCAATGGTAGTGTGAACCGAAACGCTGGTCAGCTCGTTGCGCGTATGATAGTAGTTGCGTGATGCGTCTTGTGAAGGAACGCTTTCCTGTTCAGAACTAAAGGAACCCCGGAGGAGACTTCCTGAGGGCTATGCGCTGCGTCTGCAGATGGCGACCACCTTAACGGTTTTCAACCAGGGCTTGCTGCAAGGTAGGTTTCCAGGTCTGAATGGTAATCAACTGCGGGTACTGCAGTGATGACATTCCAGGCGGTGCCCGGCATCAATTTGACAAACTGGGTATCAATAAGGAGTTTATAAGTCATTACGACATTATGTAAAGGATGTGGCTGGCATAAAATAAACACACATCTGCGGCCTGTTTGGCCAAATTACTGAACCTCATCCTAGGCTGTGAAAGGATGCTTTCTTCTCACCGCATAGTCTACAGGGGTGAGTAGATCAAAGATCAAGATTTCCTGCTACAGCAATTGTTTCGGACTTGCCTTTGCCTGTGTCAGCCAGTCGTGCCTACAGCTTGCACCTTCAACCGGAACCATCCACATGCGCACTTGCCGCTTAGGTGTTCCACAGAGGAGATCTCGCATACGGGTTAACGGTAGCACAACTCAGAGCTTGCCTGTTCCACATCACCGGTCCGCCTTGACAACCCATATCAGACATTTATTTCGCACTGGCATTGCGCCAAATTGACCGAGCTGCGGCCGAAGCGCCGAGGCCCGAATTCTATCACCTTTTAAACTTTTCAGGATCTTGCCTGTTAAGGACTAGCCCCCTCCGCCTCCTCCTCCTTCCCTGCGCAAAAAGCGACAGCCAAGTGGAAGAACCAAAGATCCGTCGGTTTTCTTCTGCACTGCACCCATAAATGCCGGTATTTGCAGTCCATCATCACGGTGTCACTCCCCCCCTGTCTCGCCGACTGCGCCGGACCACCATTCGCTGCTTACCTCAAATGGCCCACGTTAGCGGGATGGAGATAACAGGGGCGCCACCGTTTGCGTGCACGCGCGCAGTCGTTTTAGGCTGTCATTGCCCCCCGGCCAGTTTGGTAAAAAGTACATGCACCTTTGACGCGGCCCTGTGCTTGTGCCGCTCCGCGCTTCTTGTTATTGCTATAACGTTTAAGCCGGTATGTCGGAGGCACTTACTGACACAGGGGGGGGGGGCTGAAGATTACATCCCCGTGTTGCCGACCCCCCGGCAATAATGTAGCCACGGGGTCAGAGTATCTTCAGCCTATTTTATTTACCTCTGCACAGGAGATAACTGATCCTCCTTGCGTCGCCGTCTGCACTTCAACTGTCTCGGTCCTTTGTTTGGGGGGGGGGAGGTATGGGCTAGGGTCTTTGCATGCTCAAATTGTTCCCTTCACGGGGCCTGCGAGGATGGAGCTAATTTTTGTCGATGCGTCACATAAAGAGAAGGTTGTCCGTTTCATGAATTATCCTAATCAAGCATTTTCGCACCATAAAAACGAGGCGTTTACCTATCCGTCTCCGATGGCGTAGCGACCCGAGGGTTTCTATTCGGACACTTGAACGTGGCTTTTGAAATTGAGCCGCCATTTTTCTCTTTCGTCCACATGTGAATTTTCTTATATATCCATGGGCTTATTGTTTATTTTAATCACCATATTGAGGTCAATTGTAAATGACACCAGCACCGTTTTGAAGGAAGTTTATCTGGAGCAAATTTTGTGACTCCTTCACAGACGAGCGTCCGCGATACCGAAAGCTTCAGCTTTCGCTTACTATGTATCGTTTGTTATATTTGGGTTTTATCTCTTTTTACGTACCATTTCATACCCACAGTGAATGGAGGTCTTTTTTGCTGAAAGTTTTGATGTGACACTGTCATAATAAAGTGTATCACTCTCAATTAGAAATCTTACAGTCAGTTTTGGAAATTTCAATCGGACGCTCTTCAGCGCAGCTGCGCTTGCCGATTTCGGTACGTTGGCTTTGGTCAACAACGCAATTCTTCCAGTCCCTTGAATTTTTTTTTTCGAAGACGTCCTGCTTCACCTCCAAGGGTACATTCCTCTCCGCACCCACGGTTCATAAGCTGTGCTTTTCACCTTCAGCTACCCCCTGACAGAGCTGCATCACACGTTCTAACGCTGCCCTGGAGCAGGTCCTGTTTTCTGTGCTTCACGCTCGTGCAGCCCGGGACTGCTTGTTGCTTCTGTTACGCAGTGGATGTCGGTTGAGCCACGCAACGCCCATAGGTGTCGTGTGATGGCACGCCCTATACGGTAGGCCCTCATGTCGCGTCATCACCTGTGCTAACTCCCATCACCCGTTGGCTTGCATGCTCAGGCAATTCGTCTGTGCCTTGGGGGTCCACCCCCACAGCAAATCAGCGCATTCCCCTCTCTTAAAAGTGTGACGTCTTGGAATCTATCACGTCACGCTAACCCTAATGGCTGCCAAAGATACCCACTGACGGGCTGGCTGGATCGCTCTCAGGACTGACAGTCAGGTAGTAGTGGTTACCCTTTAATAATGCTGCCTTTATGACGCTCCGCTTTAGGTAGGAGATTCCAGTCGCCCTTAAATTTAGTGCGATCCAGTCGTGTGTAGTACGCGTAGAGAATCTGTTTGGTTTTCCAGCCACGGTGCCTGCACCCATCTTTGGTCTTCTTGAAATAGTCTTGTCATCGAGGAAACGTGGGTGAGTGAGAACAGAGTGCGGTGGTTGCTGCGTATGTCTGACTCATCGGACTTTGTTGATCGCGACGGTTTCACTGACGGACGTGGGTCTAAGATTTGTCTGCCGTGCTTGGGTCCTTGTAGGCCTTCTTGCGCCTGATCTTACAATGGCCCCATGTCGCGATGAATGCACTCCCTTACAAATTTGTAGAAAACTTGTGTGACCTAAACAGGCCTCAAGCTCTAAATGAAAGCAGAACAGCCCTCTATCGTCAAGCGAGTGCTCCTAGCGGTGGGTCTTTATTGAAATTTCTTTCAGCTTGCTTCGTTCGATTGCAAATGTAATCTTTTACCGCGTTTGTGATCAGCACTTGGAAATGCTATCTTTCCGAAGACAAGTCGTCAAATAACAGTGCAACGAAATCCGAAAACCGGATTAATCTCTAGAGACCTTGCGAAAAAATGTTTCTCTCCATAGGTCCGGCACACGGGTTGATTTTCGAAAGTTAAGTGAAATCTCAAATTTTGAACGTATCTTTTCGTTCCTTGCTGACGTTATTGGCTTGCTTGTTGATAAAATGTTTGTCTTTATAACTCTTTATCAACTGCGTATGCCTGTGGTGTTTGTATACTATACTAGTACTATACCGTCTCATAGTGTTCATTCGACATAGCCTATTTTCTCTTTCCCAACTTTGAACGGATTTATTCGTTTCTTGCTGTTTTTATTCACGGAAGCTGGTGAACCAACGGCTGGGGCTTCGATATAGAGTTGCCGCGCCCCCCTGCCCTCACTGCTCCCGCGTCTTCACACACCGCATGTGCCTGTTAGGTCACATGCGCCTCCACGGTAGCTTGTGGTAAACCACCGTAGGCTAAGCCACATCAGCGCACACTACCTTACCAATCGATACACAACACCATCACTATATACCTGAGAGTAGCACGGTTTCCTAGAAATTGTGGAATGGAAGGCTTCCAATCTGACGCTTAAACCAGATCACGTCGTCGGCCCAGCGTGTGTTGTGCGTTGAGTGGCTGACCAGCGGACTGGGAATCAGACGACGATGGCTCCTCCGTATCCCCTGGTTTAGTGAATCCTGGTGTGTGCCAGGTCGTGCTGTGGCGTGCAAATACGGGTACGCCGTCCCGTCAGCCAATGCGCCCACTCCCACATCAGACAACTGACCGGCTCTGACGGTGGTCTGATTGTGGGGTGGGGGAGAGAGTGAGGTCGACGGCTCAGCGCATTTTTCCTCAATATAAACAATCTAACGCGCTTGAAACTAGCACGGTGCGCTAAAAGCCGTGGCTTGGAACATTGCCAACTGACGGGATAACTCGGACCGCTTGGTCATTCCAGTGCGTGCGTTTGCGCGCAAGTAATGACTGACGGCCGGAGAGTCAGGCTGCAATGGCTCCGTAATGTGGCCTTTATAACACTCAGTCAGTTAGGATCGGAGGCGCCCCCTCTCTTATGCTGCTGTATTTTTGTTTGGTGTTCGACCACCGTGCGTGGGCCTGCGCCCTCTCCCATCTCCGGTCTTCTTGATTCTGTCTTGACACCGGGTCCTGGTGGGGGGAGTGGAACAGAGAGTGAGGTAGATGCAGCAAATGTCTACTCTTAGTATAATCCAGCGCGAGTCATCGTCCCTGCACAGCATACGGTGGATATAGTCGAACACGACGGTTGAACTAGCGTATGTGTGGTAAAAATGAGGGTGACTCGGTAACAGTGCTATACTGACCACTTTGTTCCTAGTCCGGGGCCTTGTGTGAACGATCATGGAGCTTTGGATTTTAGGTAAGATAAGGTTTAGTGTTACGATTCGGATTCAGGCTAGAAATAGGTTTACTGGAGGTTTTATGGTTGTAGTTAGATTTAAGTTCATGGCTGAGATTAAGTTTTGGTTTAGGGTCAAGTTGAAGGTTAGAGTTAGGACACAGGAAGGCTTACCCTTCTTGAAATTTTACACAAGGCCACCTGTTTTACCAGTGGGGAATTTTATTCTTATCACTACTTCTCTTCCCTTTCCTCCTGGTATGCGCTTAGCCCTTAATCATGTCAGGTTATTTTGTATGTCCTGCTGCCAGTTGTTAGATGTTCATAGGACGTCTAATTGGTTCGAGTGTCCATGTAGCGTTGTGCTGGCCTCCGTTCTGCAATCACAACCAAAATCCTTTCCGAAGGACCACTATTTCCCCAATTGCTGGTCTAATCATAAAACTCATAGACGGTGTACCTGACCACGTCAGGTGATTCCAGGACCTGGGTCTACAAAATCCAAATACACCAACCTCGTCCACAGAATCCTTCTAATGGGACAGTGCATGCTGGCTAAAGAACTGGACGGTATGATGGCCTACTGCACAATCAGGTAGTCGAACGCTGCTGTTTTAGATTCGAATCCCACCGAGGCCGCTGAGTTTTCACAGTTTTATGCTATTGTTCTGTTCTCAAAGGCAAAAGTTAGAGGGAACAGAAGTTACACAGGGTTGACTAATTTTATCTACGGTGCAGGATGAGCGTGCAATTTGCAATAAGTTATGTAAAGAAGTCTGCCAGAAATCTTCCCAAATGTAGTAAGCCTTTCAACTAGTATATGGCAATGACAACAGCCATGGGGAACTTGTTATTGCGCCAAAACCACGCAGAAGTTTCTCAACCTGACCTACGGTTAAGGTGAAGCTAAATGGGACGTCAGTGCGATCTGTTAGGCGTGTGACAGCTGAGGCTGCGGTCACGCTGGCAGTCCTTTACGCCACCTGTGGCGCGCACACACCCTGCCCTCCGCACGCCATTGTGGTGGTACCCGAGCCCCGGAGCCACGTGCGCTTACATGGTCCTCCACTTGTTGGGTAGGTTTTTCACCCTCGCACGCACGTACGCAATGCACGTAAATTAGCGGCCAGCATCCCGCCCGCCGCCCCCCCCCCCCTCCGTGGTTCAGTGCTGTAAATTTTCCATGCCTCGACCTCTGTCCGTGCAAACCCCCTCCCCCCCCCTAATCACCCACCCTGAACGGCTGATGCCAAATTTGGGCCACGCAAAGCAGTTCCCATGGTGAGTTCGCCGTCGAGGTTCCTCCACCTTGACGCTGGCCCCCAGAGGATTCTGGTGCTCGAAGTGTGCAGCTCAAATCCAACTTCGGAACTCAGTGTGAAACACGTGTTTGGGTTTTCATCTACTACCCGTTTTCTTGAAAATGCAGGCACGCTTCGAAATGTCCGTAAGTCGTCATTCAACATCATTTTCCATGGCACTATACCGTATTAAAATTCATGAGTAGGCACGATCACAACGCAATACACATGTCTCTTATCCCAAAACTTACTGGAGCCCAGCGAACGCTAATTTGACTGGCAGTCCTCTTCGTAAGTAGAGGAGTTTCGACACTTAATACGGCTACGTTTGCAGGTGTGTACATTACGTGGTTGACAGCTGAAACTGAAAGGGGAGTTATTTATGTTTAAATAAATAGAAATGCCAGCATTAGCTGTAGCATTAGTAATAGTAGAACTAGTAGTAGTAGTACTATTATTATTATTATTATTATTAGTAGTAGTAGTATTAGTAGTAGCAGTAGTAGTATTAGTAGTAGTAATCAAGGTAAAATGTAGATGACAGATGACATAAACAGCTTTGCCTTAAGGACTTTGCCAGTCTAAGTTATCTGTAATCAACAAAGAGGAAACTTCTTGTTTAGCCGATCGTTAAGGTAAACTATGCTCATTAATGAATGGAGAAAAATATCTGGATGTATTGTCAATAATTTTTCATAATGTTGCACTGAAGTATTGGTTGAGGTAGACAAGTCTTGCTTCAGTAACTTAGATTTTGTTAATTGATAATTAACATAACTATTGCTATCTTCCTCATTCATGCAATATTCGAAAGCATGTCGTCCTTAGAGATAATTACTTTCGGCTTTCCCTTGGCAATACCAATTCAAGCCGTTTGACGACTTCATAGTATGTTTACTGGAATTAAAAATCAAATGAGATATCATTCAGCAAAGGACACCTGGCAATGTCTCCAAATACAAAATGCGCTCTTGGCCCAGATGGTGAGCCGAATATGGAAATTCTGGTTCCTGCCGCATGCGGGTAACCGGGAGCTCTGGCGGGGTTACTGCTTCTGAGCTTTTAGCGGGTGCTCACGTGGTTTGCAAAGAGAAGCCCGGGCGCTTTGCTTGGCGTTGAAAGTAAGCTGTGAAGTTCTTGCAGTTGGCTCATGGCCACCGATGATAGAAAAAAATATATATATTTCATTTATTCAGTGTTCGTCACTGCGTGGTCGAGTCAGTTAACATGTTTTTATTTTCCATGGGTTATATCATTACCCACTGCAACCGACATAGCGCTAACCCGTGCGTTACAAGAGCAAAGCCCAGTGGACCTTCAGGTGTCCTGGATTCAAACCTCGCGTTCGCCAGGAGAAGTTGTAAGACTTCCCATTTAATTGGTTCTTAAGAAAAGAGACTACCTACAGTTCTTCAATTCCGACAAGTATATTTTGATACCCATATCTTGACCTGGCTACCAGCCTAGTCCGCCGTGTTTGCAGATTCAAAGTCATATGAACGAGGTGACGCATGAGTTGCCTTCCGTGTGATGGTAAAATTGCAAAACATGGACGATCAGGTATTGTGATCGCCTTCTTGGTCAGAAGAGCTGGTTCTCCCTCGTAATTCTCACTGGATATCTTGCCCTCTCCATCATGTTAACTCAGAAATCTGTAAAATTTATCGATTGAATGAAGACATGCCTATGTGAATGGGCTCAGCCTCATCTCCTGTTGGCAGCACGACCCAGGATGATGCCTTCCTGTTTTTGTCTCACTGAATAGTTTCCACAAAGCTTTATCCCGCGTCGTCAGTACCGCAGGGGTTTTGCTCCCCCTGTTTGGCATCCAGGACTTACTGAATTGCAGATTTGACAAAAGGGCCATGAAGGTCGTTTGTGGCTCCTCGTGGCAATACAAAGGAGCGTTTACGACGGGAGGATACACGAGTTATCTGCCTGACTCTGTGCCTCAGAAAAGGTCAACCCAGTTTCACCGGAAAAATCTGCAGTGACTTATGCTCCTGCTTTTGGCGACCGGAAATGTCATCTGCCTTAATGGTCAAATAAATCCTCACCTCTGCTGTACTGTGCTGTACTGATTTTGGCGTGTTGCTGGGCCGTTTACTTTGCTGCTAAAACGGGCTACGCGGTAGATGTAATGAACTAACCCAGGCGGGGAGTTATATCAGGAGAGAGCAGTCGTTATTGGGGATGAGCAAATATAACTAATGCCACGCATGGGGCACGCCAAGACGCAGGCTCACGCCCACCACCATCCTTCGCCTGATTCTGATTCTAGTTTTCTTGACACCGGGCTCAGATGGGTGAGGGAGGACAGAGTATGTTCAGTCTTCGATCATTAGAGGTAGATTAAAAATGCTGACAAATACTAGGGAGATTGGAATGGCCATTGCTGACTCAGTGAGATCTCGGGATACACCGTGCATCGTGTCTGCTCCCACGTGTAGATACCTGTGAATCGAGGTTCCATGCAGCTCTGCGAGGCTTTCCTGGTTCGCTTACTCTAGCATACTGCTTCTTACGTAATGCAAGTAACGGCCAGACTATTGAAAATTTCAAGCACCAAGGTTGCCAAAGTAGTGGTAACTGTTCTATACCATTTATTGCTGTTAACAGTAAATTTCCAGGCATCATATTCTAGATGAAATACTGCAAGCGATTCCGAAAATCTCTCTGTTCTATGGCAACCTAAATAGACGCTTTAAAGTACTCCTGCAAAGGTTAATTCAAAAGACTTCCAAATGTTCTTGGCGGTACACTTTGCAAACTATCTCCTGAAACTGAATTAGAGAATTCGGCGCGAGAATATGCCCTAAGTAACTGAACTTCATTTGCGGATGGTATTCAAACTCAACTGTTCCATTATTTTGCGTACATCAGTGTGAATCTTTTGATGTAGATAGTCTCAAAAATTAAAATTAAAGTTAAAAATACGGATACCTAAGCGGCAACTCCAAGGACCCGCCTTCACAAAGCCTTCGACTGCGAAAGATCTCGTATAAGTAATTTTGCCCGAAGTGGACATAATATATAGCGGTCTGGTTCCGTTGAAATCATACATGATAAGGTTTTTCAAGACGCCCCAATAGAGGGACCACTTGCTGTGTAGCGGTGGACAAAAGGGCTGCCCTAAAATTGGAATCGGTTAATTTTTATTATTATTGGCCCTTGTATCAATATCCCAACTGTCGACAACTCCGTATCGAATAACTGATTTGACTCTACACCGCTGTCATGCTTTGCATGCAAGCGGCATGCAACAGGAGGCCGGACGAAGTTCGGGGGAGACGGAAAGGGGGGAGGGCCCGGATCGCAGTTGAGAAGTGGTCAGAATCGTGCCGCAGCCTTGCGCACATATTCACGCGTCTGCGTGCACTACGCCTGGTTCGCCCGCGTTGATTGGTCAGTTGCGTGTGGCCACTCCGAGGGTACTTCATTAAACAGGCATGCACGCGGCGTGGCGCCGAAAATGCTTTCCCCAGCACTGCAACCACGTGTTAAATACAATGAGCACGTTGAAATTAGTTGATCCTTTGAACTGCCGATTACGCCTGGTCCAGATGCTCTTCGTTCCACAATGGCATTGTACACTCATTTGCTGAATCTGCCAGTGAGTGTATCAACCAATTACCCTTTCTCATCGACGTAGAACTTTGCCCCCATTCAATTTCCCCACTTTTCCATCCGTACCCGTGAAGCAGGTGCCCTTCTCTCACATTAAACACCCCCGACCGGAAGATAGAAACATATATTTTTAAGCTGGATTATGCTGACCTGTCTCGGAAACCTAATTGTGCAAGCGCGCAGGCGTTCTTACAATCAAAATTCTGGTGTTAAATTGACACCAGATGGATCTCTCCTCCTCATTCTCCTCCTCTCACCGGCAATTCGTAAGTTTAACTGCAGTGAATCGCGCCTCCTCCCTGTCCTCCTTGGAGACCTCATTGACTCCTCGTCCTTTCCTTCGCTCTCGCCTTTTTTCGCTTCCACGTCTTCTTCACCTTGCCTCGACTCTCCCAGGTCTAATCACGGTGCCTCTAAAGACCAATTCTACTTGCAGTCACCGCAGCGTTTTTGGACAGTTTTCTTACTGCTCATGTTTGGGTTCCAAGTTGCGGTTCTCCACGTACACGCTAGTCCCCTAACACCCGGTGGCCTCCAAAACACCACCGTGCGAAACCCAGCACTCCCGATCCGGGCAATCAGACATCCGTCATTTGAACTGTCCTTCAATCCACCGTGGCTACAAGCTGACAGAGGCAGCCGGGTTGGCCGGAGCACTCTTAGCATAATTAAATCGTTTAATGGCTCTGTTATGCGTCTGTACAGTGAAAGGGCCGATTTAACTAAGGCTTATATCACCTTCCGAAAGCGGCCAAGTCGACCTTACCTCAAACGGGACAGTGGAAGAAAGTGAGTGGTCTGATTTTCCTTTTTGAGGTTGCTATTTATGCTAATAATCCTACTAACATGCATCCTATGGAGTCTACTCAAATTAATAATACTATCTCCATGGCCATTGCTATTCACCCGGTAACTATGACCACGTTTGTCACAATTCTTAATACTGTGCGTCCCGCTGTTATGACATCAGGGTTAACATATCTGTCATACACACGCTCTACTTTTGCCAACATATTTAGGTTTCAACTGGCTGCGCAGCATCGGGCCTGCCTGTGGGAGTTCTTTTTGATGAGTACTGACGACTACGCACGGGTTTGTTGAAAGTTTGAATTAACGGACCGTTTCGTTAATCTAATGTCAGACATATATGGGTCAGGAAAGCCAAACTTCAAGTGGGTATCCAAGACATGACAGGGTCTTTCGAATAAATGCCCCTGGGATCCCGCTGCACTTTTGCGATCCCGAAACTCTGTCATCCCACCCATGGTTACATCGAGTTCATCGGGTCAGTTGTAGATCGTCTTACATTGAGAGTGACCACATAGCATAAGGCGTTTTTTCAGTTATGTGCAAAGGTTTTTCGTGCAACCGCATGCTATTTTATAGTGATCTCGGCGGATATTTGCACGAATTTTTCAGAAAATGCATAAGGTTTCTTGCAAAATGTTGCAAGTTGTGTACAAATATACTACGTAACAAGATCTTGCAAAAGGAAATATTCTTGTTCTTTGAATCCCTAGAAGCCAAATGTTTGCACGGTCTGTGCCGTTCCTTGATATTGTTTATGCTCTGCTAGTGCCTCTAATGTAAAAATCGTCACAAGCATATACATACAAACATGTTTATTCCGAAAAACGGACCTCCCAATATATTTACTTAGGGGGACGCGAAATTCTTTAGAGAAATAGCAACTTTAGTATATACATGTTAAAGGTTGGTTCTTTAGCTCGTCCTCAGACTATTGGCCGTGCGTAGAATCAGTTAACTAATTAACTGTGTGTAAAAAAAAGTATTTTGTGGTCAAATGACATTTGAACCATTACGCGTTCAGAGCATGTTGTCACCCCGTCGTGATTGGGCGTGCGCGTTTGACGTTGTCCTTAATGATTTTGTATTTGGCATTGATGCATGCCTCATCTGAATGCATTACCTTCAGAAATTCACAGATTTTTCTTATTGGGCTGGTGGATAGGCGCTCACCGATCGGTTTCTGAACTCAATCGTCCCGTTCGTCCTTGGGGCTCACTCTCGAGCCCCGCACTCGGCCACATAATGGCTAGCATTATAGACAGAGGAACGTTACTGACAAAGGTAAAGGAAACTGAACGGGCCGTTTCTAGTTTATTAGTAGTCGTCAACCAGCCTGCAATACTCAGCTGTTGGGTGGCTGCTGACGGGGTTCGAGAGCGAGCCCCAAGGGACAGGTGAGTCCCTTACGCGATCGGTGATCTTCTATCCACCAAGATATATATATATATATTTAAATTATTCGCCCGATGTTCGGTGTTCTCATTGGCCTTAACTTGGGGGTCCCAGGGCGCTCATGCAATATGTGCCATTTCGATGGGCCTCGTGGTAGATGCACAGGACCAACATGGGCTCAGACGCTAATACATGCCTCAAATAGGTTGTGGTAGTGCAACTAAACACAGACTCAAGCCACACCAATCACTTGCATCCGGTCCCGCTTCTTGTGGGTACCTAATAAAACAATTTTCTTTAGTTGTCTATTTATTTATTGGGTCTGTATTGACATCTGGTCTAGGTGTGTGAAGGGTAGACAGGGCGGTAAATTTGGGCGTAACAGATGGAACCATATTTACAGCACAGGTACAAAGCTGGTACCTGTTTTGTCTACTGGCAGTTTACTCAATATTACACGGTTATTTCACTAGGACTAATAGACGTCGGCCCAAACATTCATATCAACTTTCAGTCTCCACCCATAAACCTTCAAATAGACTGATTTATTCCAAGTTAGCGAGTAATTTTTTACGAAGTTAAAAAGCAGCAAGGGCGGTTAATTTTGCGCCTACTGCAACGGAGTATACGGTGTACCGCGTCGACAAAAATGGTCGAAATTTCCAATCATGCATTAAGAGCCTTGCCTTCTGCGACGAGCAAATGTCGCAGCTCATGGCATCGAGTAAATAAAGAAACGTTTCCATTCAAACGGTAAGCCACGGTAACTTTTACCCCGAAAACTGTAAGTGCCTTTTGCAATAAAGCTTGCGCCTTCTCTCCTTATCTCGCCATCAGCTAACCGGCCAGCAGTTGTACCATTTTTCTGGCTTTAATGTACAGTTAAGCCAAAGTTACTGTAGTTCCTGTATATCCACGCCGTGTGAGTTCGTGGCCAAGTGACCGAAGGTTTAGGGTCTACTCATGCCTTGAGAGATCCAAGCCCATCTAGCCGATGGAACCAGAGCCCACGGAACCCAAATGCCAGGTGGGCCCATTCACCGCCACTTTGCTTCGTTTAGTGTCTGGCCCCTGCACAGTACGTGAACCTTGGACGTGTGTTGTTATTGCTGGACACAACTGCAGCCGTGTCCGGCTCGCTGACAAAAGGCCGGCTACCGTGCCTTTGTTCATATGAGACTGGGCAGTTGCCCTGTGCACACCAGGGGGTTTACCTGACGGTCTTGAGGTGGATGTTATGAAGACCCAGAAATAAGATTCACAGCGAAAAGTCGGCCGAAATTCCAGTCTGTGCGACACAGACAAAAAACAGGTTTGCCTTCCTGGCAGATGATGCGTGAGATACAGTGCTGTTCAGGGAAAAGTTGAAGACACTTGGATTACTTCGTTTGACCCAGCACATCTTAGGAATATCAGTTACCCGTGCTCCGGCTTTTCGCAAATATGGTGCAAAGAATTTTGCGGTTTTTTCAGTTTCACTCAGCATTATTGAATCATTATTTTTTTGTGGTTGTGATAAATCCTGGGTAACAATAACACAATCCATTCGGGGTTAAAAGTGATAGTATACACTTGAACCGGTAAGGATATCTTGAGTAGCCGCCTAAACAGGACACGGGGATTGGAACCGTCCACAATTCGCACGGCTTTGCGCCAAATTCCAAGGAACTTAGGTTTAGGATTAAGGCGGCGTGTAGGGCTAAGTTTGGTTTCAGGTTTAAGTTTGCGGTTAAGGTAAGAGTTGGGGTTGAGGTCATGATTAGGCTAAGGGTTAAGGTTTTTATCGAGTCAACTGTAGGATTTAGGTTTAGGGTAGGCCAACCGTTATAAGCGGGCGGGATGGTTCCTCTTCTCATGTCCTCTTTAAGTGGCCATAAAAGGCATCCCTACCGGAAGCATTATCAGGTAAATTTTCGACGCTGGTTCCCCAGGCGTCGTCAGACTTCTGTTACGAGCGCAAAAACAGTTAAAATTTAAAACGTGCCGGAAAAATCGATATTGCTGAATCAGTCCTGTCATTGTAGATGGACATCTCATCCGGATTGGCTACCGCCTTTTCCACTTTTCGTTCATATTATTGTACACGGCATCCAATTCGATGTGCCGATTGATGCACGAGTCATCAGGGTGAATGGCCTCTAAGAATTGCTGGCCTTTCCTCGATGGGCAGAAGCCAACAATGCGAGTTTTGTCCCAAGTGTTAGAATTAAGACGCGGGTACAAATCAGAGTTGGGGTTGAGGTCATGATTAGGCTAAGTGACAAGGTCTTTATCGTGTCAAATGTAGGGTTTAGGTTAAAGACTAAGGCGAAAATTTAGTTTTATGTTAGGATAAGTGGTAGCCTTAAGAAATTGATTGTAAGGCCATCTTTTGTAAGCGGTCGCAGTGGTTCCTATTCCCATGTCCTGTTTAGGCGACTGTAGGATGCATCATTACATCTGAACCCAGGAAGTACCAGTCAAAGTGCGTGAATGTAACTGAAAATTACGACGTGTGTGTGATTGCAATATCTATTAATATCGCCCAGATTAAGATACACGCGGAAGCAGGCTGGCCTTTCGTTCAGAGCCTGAGCAGGAAACTGTACAAATTGTAAGCTAACTTGCATTAAACTAGGCGTATTTTACGTTGGTTTTCAGTGTTTGTATAAGTACACTTATATTTCCCATCACCAGTTGGCCGACGGGTTTGGATTGTCCATTGCTGTATAGGAGGAGAAAGAGAAGGAGAAGGGTACTTCACCTCCACGGCATTACACTAAGATGCATGGCGTGGAAGGCTCACAACGGACGGACTACTTCGGTCCTTCCTAGGCTTAAGAATCTGGATGCAATTCCTCCATCATCATGTGCCTCTTATGCCACTGTCACCAATTAATGATCAGAGCCGACTTTCTGAAAGTGTGGCACATATAATGGATACCAGGTCGTGCGGAGTTCGCGTAGACAGTCTTTTTAACTTGGTTGGCTACTGAAACCGCCATCAAGCCCAGCTAGGTGATGGAAGAGGGTGAGAATGAAAGAGAGAGAGAGAGCCTGCTGTAGATGTTCCTTCTTTCCTGTGCACCAAAAACCTGTTAGACCACGCCACACGCCCCATCAAGCTACCGGTATTTGGGGTCACACGCAGACCAGAGTCACCAATTTTTGCGCCAAAGGATGAGCCTGAAAGACCCACCTCACACAACTCGAGTTGTTCGGAGTTGTTCTGGAGCTGCTGCGAGCAAAACCCATACTTGGAAGAAATTGAATGTTTACCAGGACCTAAACACGCATCACATAAGATGCCAGTCATGACTCGATTGTTGAGACTTAAGCAAACAATGAAATTCAATGAGGCTGCTTCAGTAATGGTTCTCCGACTGGCAGGCCAGCAGCATGTTGTAAGACCTCCCGCCCCCTTACTCACCACTTAGGCCTTGCCCGGAGTGAGTCATTACTCCCTCAGGGAACGCATTGGGTTTTCTGCCTCCGGCGATAGTACTAATGAGACAGATCACCGAGCTATTAGCACACTGAGCACCAACACTGACTGTGAGATCGTGGCCATTAACGATTCACGGCAGGCCACCAAGTGACTGTCACATCAGGTACGACAACCACCTACTGCTCATTTTAGTATTTGTGTGATTGCGAAGCCATTACCCACGAAAATTATTACATCCCGTGCGTCTGCAGTCTCTTCCAATCGCTTGCTGGTGCACTCTACACCGCAGCTGAAAACTCAGACACTAAGGGGTGAGTCTTCTTCATGGTAAACTATTGGCGCACTGTTCTCACTGTCAGTCAACAACCACGCTGTAGCGAAGCCAGTTTTACAATATTAAGAAGGGTTTGTATAGTAATGCAACTTATGAAAACGGAAGAAGTAAGTGCCACTGTATATGCCTGGGGAGTCCGTAGGGAAGAAGTTCATATCCCAGCTTCTCATAGGCAAGACATGAGACTAGGACTTCCCCTATTCGGAGACCTTACATTAGTTCCCAGGGAAATTATTATTAGTGTTAAGGCTAGGCTCAGGCTTGGTCTTAAGGTTTGAGTTACGGCGGGCGCTGGGAGTAGGGTTGAGCTAGGTGTGCTCTTTGGGAGGTTGAGCAACGTAACCGGTATTACAAGGGATGGGGGAGTGAGGAAGTTCTTGTAACCGTGTCCTAATGACGGCAGTTCGGAATTTTGTCAAAGACTTCCATTTAGCAACATGGACGCTTTCGGTTGACAAGACTCGTTTTGCCTTTACTTTTTTAACATGGTCTGGGAAAATTCCGTTGCAAGAACGTAGTAAGAGCTTCCATTTTAATTATACTTGGCTCGGGACATTTTAGCTGTTACCCAGCTCCCAGAACCAATCATAAAAGTCACCAGGTTCAATAACAAAACCACGCCTTTCCAGCCGCAGCTAATAATGCAGTCCTGTAACGGCTCACTCAGTCCTTCCGATTTGAAAACGAAGCGATTACTTAGCAGTGCTATCTACTTTTAAGGTGGATTTGCTAGGCTGCCAAAAGAAGAGACGGGAATAAGAACCACCCACACCGAATTACACCGAAATTATATATAGGATTAAGATGAGGGTTAGGGTTAAGTTAAGGGTTAGGTTTAACTTTGAGGTTATGGTCAGAGTTAGGGTTAGGGTCATGATTAGATTAAGGGTAAACGTTTTTATTCTGTTACCTGTGGGTTTTAGGTTTAGGGTAGGGCTAGGGTTAAGATTGAGGTGACAGTTTAGTTTTATGTTAGGGATGGTGGTAGCGTTCAGACACGTGTATATTTACCCTTCCTGAAATTTACTTTATGGCCACTCATTTTAAGCGGGCGGGGCGTTACCTGTTTCTGTGTCCGGTTAAGATGGCCACACAAGGCAACCCGAACTTTACTTGTAGGCGTTCCAGATCCCTATGTACAGTAGATCCCTATCCTATGAAAAGCCAACCGAAATTCTGAAAGTGTTTCGATTCAAACAACTCACTTAAATGGGGTTTCCGTATTGATGGTCGTGTAACCTATTCCTAAAATATGTCAGTCAAAGCAGGATGTCGGCTATTGAAGGAGCTTCTTTCTGACCGCCTGCAAAACGTATATTCTGCAAAAATGGCTACTTAAGTAGGGTGTAATTCGCTCATTGATTTCCGATGCTCTTATTAATTCTCATATATCTTACAGAAAATACGCATAAAATATTATTTGTTGTGCTCGTTTGATAGAAAAGTACGTCTTCTTCAGATTTTAAACTTGAAGAAAGGGTGTCATTTGGGTTTAGAAAAAGTTTCCAATTTTAAGATTTTTAAAGACCTTGAAATGCTTTCCGTAATACATCGTATTCATCAATTATTGAATGTTTCCTACCATGTGTGCAGCACGATCCCAATGCATTACAATATTTTATGAGAACTGTGTGACCCCTTCGTCATACTGTAGAGAAATTTGTGATTTTTATTACGCAGAGTGGATACAGCATGTAGTTCGGAAACCTTGAATTCGAGTGTAACGGCTTGTAGGGCTCAAAATTATTCAGCAATTTATAACTTTTCTTAAAACCACAAGATACCCTTTCTAAAAGTATAAAATTTGAAGAAGACGTTTTTTGCTATCAAACGAGTAGAAGAAATAATATTTTGAGTGTGTCTTCTGTAAAATATATCTGAATAAATAAAAAAATTGAAAATCAATGAGGAAATTAAGTAGCAATTAAGTAGCAATTTTTACAGAGTATCAGTTTTGCGGGTGATCAGAAACAATCTCTTTGAACACCCTGCATCCTCCTGTGAAATATCTTAGTATTAGGCTGCACGATAATCAATACGAAAACCCTAATTAAATAACTTGTTTGACTCGAAAACACATTTCAGAATTTTGGTTGACATTTCACGAGGTAGGGAATCTCCTGCATGTCCGAGGACGAATCGTGTTGTTTGTTTGGCCCAGACTCTTTACATGTTCAGCAGCAGTTTGCTATGACTTTACTCCACCCCGTTGTCGTGTTGTTCTTTACTTTCCATCCTCCTGAACTATCGCGGACACAGAAGATTACACCACAGTTATCGGACAAGGAACCCGTCGTAATCATACGAGTCTGATCATTTATCATCGGACTTTGGCATTACTACTGGATTTGCTAGAACACCATCTTCACAACGTTAGAAGACGGGGTGGAGACAGAACCAGTGTTGGTGGTGGTGGAAGGAGCGGAGGGTTGTTGTTGGTTTACAGGACAATGTGGGTGATAGGAGGGCTAAGGGCCGCCGGACCGTGGTAGACGGGTGAGGCCACGTTGGCTGTCTGGTAGGGGAGGGTTGGGACAAATCAGGTGTTGCGAAGCGCTTTGGGGGGTCCGTCCGCGGCGGGGGCAAGGGGGAGTGTAGTGAGCAGACGATCATGATGGCCGAGGGAGATGGATGATGGGAAGTTGACCTTTTCATTGTTGCAAGGGGGGTCGGGTTTGATGGAAGGGAAGCGTCAAGCGAGCTATCACTGACAAAAGACATTAATTGGAAAAAAGCCAAATCAGTCGCTGGAAGTAGGATTTTTGTAGTCCCAGGGAACCTCATCAAAAACGAGTGAGACTGGAATGGCCTTTTCTGGCTAGTTTGCCATCCACGCGGCATCTCAAAGCCTACACCGGTCTCATTCATCCTTGAGCATTAAAGTCGCTGACCTGCAGGCTCTACCCCGCTGGCTGTGCGTTAAAACATTCAAATTCGAGCGGAAGTTTCGCTTCTGAGGTCTGAAAAAAACATACTTCTTCTAGTATTATTTGACGTTTAAACCTGGAGTCAACAGAGGCGTGCTCCACAGCGAATATCGGCCAATTATATAAAATAAATTTGGCCAAAAGAATACGGACACGTAAATCAAGAGTAAAGCGCTTGCTTCAGTTCTAAATGACCAAAGAACTCTTGGTTGCGTACTGCATCTAGGCAGGCGATATGACTGGCTAGCGATGACGAGAGAGCCAACAGTAAATACCACAGTCTCCTTTGTGATTTTCGGTAACGATAAGCAATTCTCGATGCACTGAGACCATTTGCGAGCGTCCTAGGTTAGCGCTGCAAACAAACTAAACGGAGAAGTTTCCTGTAATTCGATCGGTTTAGAGGCACTTTCACCTGACGTTTATTTGCCTGATCCTTTATATTTCAGTTCAAACCCATTTTCAGAGGCAGCATGAGATAAGAGTACTTTGTACACAGGGAGTTGCAGTATTCATAGATGAACGCTCACCGATTGTTAACTGAATTCGCTCATCTCGCTCTGCCTTGGGGCTCGTTCTCGAGCCCCGCCAACAGAAGCACAGCGGCTAGTAGAAGTCGTAAAGGCAGATGAATAATGCCGACAAGGATGATAAGGGCTGGAATGGCCATTTCTGGCTCATTAGCCGTCATCAGCCAGTCATACACAACCCCAGGTGGTACCCCACCCGATGCTCATCTATGAAGGTTAAGATTCCCGATCTAAAGCGTCAAGATAACCAGCCACTGGCTCAATGATTAGAGCGTTTGACTTCTGATCAAAAGAGTCACTGGTTCCAACCTCGGGTGGTGCACCACCTGCGGTGGGATATGACTGGCTGATGACGGCTAATGAGCCAGAAATGGCCATTCCAGCAATTCTTGTCCTTGTCGGTATTGTTCATATGCAATTGCAGTATTTATAAGCAGATGTCGGTATGCTACGACAAATAACGCTTTCCCTTTCATCGAGGAAAATTTTTGTCTAGTCAGCCGATCGCTTGATGGCCGCCATCCGCTGAAATTGCATCACCCACGTTCGAGGTTGACGTACCGATTGCTCTACCACATGGCTCACCGTCATTGGCGCGGGTAATCGAACTGACTAGATGAGACATGAATGTATAGAGAGAGAAAGAGTCATCGTAGTTAATTATAGGGCCAACTACGTTGTGGTGGTGTGATGGTGATACGTTAGTATTGCCAACAGGACATATTTCTGGCGTCCCACATCCATGGGGACCTAGCGGGTGTGCGGTAGCCGGGAGACGGGGACTGCGTTACATCAATAATGCGGTTCACTCTTTCAGTCCTATCTGGCCTGACATCAGTTCTTACATGCGATCATGCTGGTAAAGAAATCAAGACGTGAACCCGGTCCTGTTGCAGAGCCCTATTTTACTGTCATCTACTGCATATGACAGGCTACTACGGTACCCAACATGTCGTAGCTTGGAATATTGCCAACTGGCGGGAAAACCCAGTCGGCCAAGGCTGCAGTTATTCCATAAAAAATGTGTTCTTAACTCAAATTCCAGCCATACGCGTTCAAAGTGAGTGATGTCTGGCTCACGGGCTGGAAGACCAGCACGTCAGTGACATGCAGGTTGATTTTCAGTAGTTTTGGAGATAGAGAGAGAGAGAGACTGGTGGACTGCAAAGACTTAGTTATCGTGCCCCCGAACGAGGGACATGCACATTCAATATCTGACATTCAGGATCTTCTGATTTATTCTTCACAGTGAATATACTAAAAGAGAGGGTTACATCCGATGGACTAAGTGTTGGAGTTTCTGACATTCCCTCTCGGAACTTACATAACGCTGCGAATAGCTGAATGTCCAACCAGTTGCTCTACCGAACTCGCAAAGATTTTGGTCGCCGGTGTTTGTACACCCTAGATTACTATTCCAAATTTGGCACATGGATAATGTAGGCACCGAGTTCTAGAGCTATTAAGTGTTGGCCTTAAAAAATCCTATTAATAATGCATTTCTTGAGACGCAATTCACGATGGAGAGAATAAACCAACTGAAAAAAATTTACTTTATGTGCTCGGCACCGCGGTCTCAAAACTAATTATCAAACTCAATGAACATCCTCAATCTCGTCAGGAACATAATATATTAGCACTTGAGCAGGAATAATCGTCATTTAACATAAATGTTCTCTGAGATCACTGATATAAGCCGAAGTATAACTATTCTCAGTACTTTGATGGTTATTCACGACGCAATTTAATTGGCCTGTGAATACAACAACGAGACTAGACCCCAAAAATGCCAAACGCTACTATTGGTGGCACTATAATACTCCGGTAACTGTTATTCGGCAGCTGTTTTGTCACACAAAGCTGACGTTAACTGTTACAATTGGAAGAGTCGCTGTCAAGGCAACACAATCCGGGAGCCGCCAATGTCGTCTGATACATTTACAAACAAAGCACCTACGCCGAGGAATTCGGAAACCATTCCGCATTCTAAACACAAAACATTCACCAAAATCGAGACCTCCTCGAAGCGAGGTCGAAATCATTAACAAGAGGCATTAACTACGCATCACAGGCAGTAAGACATATGGTTTACCGTCCCCGGTCAAGCCCCTTTATTGCTTCATTTACCTCAATCCAGGTACAGCTGTGATTGCATGTGCACGGTAAGTACTTACATAGGCAATGCAAATAGCAGTTCGGTTGTCATTTTCGACTAGGTTCACCATGTGCCCCACTTCGAGATGGTCGCGGAGACGGTGACATCCGTGTGAATTAGTCTATAGCGCTAACAGAGGTGCGTTGCATCCAACGCTCGTTCTCTCTCGTCCTTCATCCTCTCAGGTTCGAAGTCCTGACAGAGTCAAGAAGACTGGAGGCACGATCAAACGCATAAGGTTCGGACGGCGTGAGTCTGTACATAGGCGTGCCACCACACCTTCACCTGTGCGCGTGCTTCACACGTCTGATCCCTGCAAAATGGGTCGAGATTAGGTAAGGATGCCTTATGTGGCCACCTAAACAGGACACGAGAATAGGAAGCATCCACAACACGTATGGCTTTGCGCCAAATTCAAATGAAATTATGTTTAGGATTAAGGTGGGGTCAACTCTGACCTTTACCTTAATCTTAATGCTAACCATAAAGTTAACACGAAACTTCATCCTATTATCGTGTTAATTATAGGCTTTAGGCTTAGAGTAGGATTAAGGTGATTAGTTTTTAGCGTTAGTGTTAGAGTTAATGTTAGCATTGAGGCGTGGGCATATATTTACTGCAAGGCCGTCTGTTTTATGCAGACGGGGCGGTTCCTATTCCCTTGCACTGTTTAGGCGGCCATAAAAGACATCCCTACCCGGGAGGCAGTTCAAATCGCAACTGAATGGGATTGCCATAGAGGGAGGAGACATTACAGCCTGACTCTGAGCTCTGAGCGTAGGACCGAGTTATCCCGTCGTTTGACAGACTTTCAAACCACGTTTTTTTAGCGTACGATGGTAGATTCAAACGGATCAGATTTTTTTATAGTGAAGATTATGCGCTGAGGGCCGTCGCTCCCTTCACTGTCTTTTCTCTCTCTCAGGCACCGGTACGCTCTCCGATCCGATCTATCGATTGATGTCGAAAGATGGCTCGATGACTTACAAAATCAAACAGACCATCTCTGCATGTCGCACACACGATCTGGCTCCTCACAAAACACACCAGGCCTGCATACAGAGGAAAGGGGCGGCTCAGATCTCACATGCGTGTGAGTATCCTACAGGTTACATGGAGACGGAACCAAAGAACACAATTCCCCCTAACCTGAGCGGTGATGTGGGGCAGATGCGTGTATGGTGCAAGTCCTGGTGAGGGGACACATGGTGATTGGATATAATAGACGAGATTTTAGCCAGTTGTTCATGGAGGTGCATATGACCGAGTCGGTCCATGCGGTGGCTGAGCGTACGTCGTTGTTGTGATCAGCTGAGACGAATGCGACGGTTGCATGTTGGTTTCCGGGTACGGGTTTGTCAGCCCATGTGTGATGGATTCGCAAATGACTGAACAGGCCGATGCGTGATATGAAAGTGCGACCGCAATTGGGTAGATTGGGGGCGAACCCAAATGATTGATGGTGAGGTTGGTGGTGATAGTGGTGGTTGGCGGGTGTCACAGGAACGTTCTCATCGGTGTTGATGGGTGGGGAGGTGGTATTCGTCGTCGCCGTCGCCCGCGGAGGTTGTGACAGAGATGATTATGATGGTGGTGGTGGTCGACGTTAATGGCAGGGCATTCAGAGTGGGATCACCGTCGGGGATGTTGGCCGACGTGGGGCCTGGTGCACGGATGATAGTAGAGACATTTGCGGAGGCAACATATGGAGTACACGGGTTGCTGTTTAATCGATTTCGAAGAGTTCCAACGGGGTTGATCTTTGAACGGGATGTTCGTTGCGAGCGTGAACATGTTGGAGAAGATTAGCTGTGTACTTTGTAGATCTGGAACACTTGCGACTTACGAGCTGCTTTGGCAGCGGAGATACGGTTGGCTTCGTAACCTGCTGTCCCAGTCATAAATGTTCTTTTCCAGGCAAGTCGGTCTTGGGTGAGGTCCTCTCAGCTCTCGATGGATCCACTTGTAGACCCTTTAGGCAGGTCCACAGACTGTCCTTGAAACGTCACTGTTGCCCACATTGTCGGCGGGCATCTGTAGTGACGGTTCCATAGAAGAAACGTTTGGGTAATCCCTAGCCGTGCATTCGCACACGTTGGCCACTCCATAGTTGTTGCAGCTGCCTCAGCATGGCGTGGATGCTAGATATTCCCATCCGTTCCAGTACTACCATATCCGATATCTTTGTCGGGTCATCGTCGTCGTTGTCTTTGTCAAGCCAATCCGAGTACTAACGACGTGGGTGACCTAGGATATCTAGGGTGGTGGAGTGGATTGTACTCCATAGTTAACGTGTCTGTGCCTGCACGAGGAATTTCATCTGGTGCCCGCAGTTCTTCCAGGTGCTGGGTTAATTGATTGCTGAAATGTAAGCGATGATCAGATAATTTGAGAGATACGAAGGGCTCATCGCACCAGATTTATTTGAGTGCTGAAGTTTCGGAGAGCTTGGCCGACTCACCATTGCCTCAGCAGTAAATGCACTTAATCGAACAGAAATGGAAGTGGCCGTGACCTACTTGTCGGTTTCAGGTGATAGATTTTTATCCGTTCACTGACGCGGCTCTTTGGCGAATGTTTGGAGGGCATTTTAGCAGCGTACGTTGTGAGCCACCGCCTCGGGCGGGGATAGTTGAGTTTCTGGCGACTTTTGTTCTTTGTCAGGTGAGTTCGTCTGTGTGGCTTTCTTAAAGTAGGTGTGGCCGTCTGTTGGATTAAGCGCATTTACCGCTTTGACAATGGTGAGCCAGACAAGCTCTCCGAGACCTCAACATTGCAATAAACCTCCTCCGATGAGCCCTTCTTATGTCTCAAATTATCAGCTTGGATCTCTCAACTTTGCCAAGGAGAGCAAATAACTTCAACAGAACACAGTATTTAGCTTACGTGGTACTCTCTTACTTCCTGCGAGGTTATAGAGGTAGCCTCATATTACAGATGACGATACGGTGCTCCACCGAGGCCTATCCACCTACCTAACGCTACCACCGCTTCAACCGAGGATACCCCCAGGATGTCTTATCTGGCAATTGAAGGTGGAAAACGGCGTTGATGAGGAGAAGATGGTGTTCTGCGCATGTTTTCAGAAAAAGGAGGCCGTTGTCGTGGAAGCCAACGAGACCATGGAGACTCAGTTCACCTTGGTCTGTCCCGACGTGTGCATTGAAGTCACAAAAGAAAACTAGTCGGCCCGCCTCAGAAGCACTCGCCAGGAGGGCGTGCAGGTCTTCGTAGAAATTGTTTTTAATCTCATCGGAGCTGGTCATAGGGGGGTAACTGTGCCGATGGTGATGCTGATGATGATAATGATGATGATGAGGATAATGTTGATGGTGATGATGATGATGAGGATGATGATGATGATGACGATGATGATAATGGCGAATTCGGCTCCTCGAAGAGGCACGCACAGGCTAACAAGACGGTCGTTGAGGCCCGGTGGCCGACAGGACATTCGTTCCACGCTGTCGTTCCGGATGGTAAAGGCGACACCAGTGTCACATCGCTCTGTCTTTAGGCGGTGATCCAAGAAGAAGGTGTTGCCAGCACCAACCTCCTTCAGTTGGCCTTATTGGATGAATCGGGTCTCGCTGAGGGAAGCAATTTTCACCTTGTAGCGCGCCCGTTCTTGAGCGACTAGCGTCGTCATCCTTTCCGGCCGGTCGCTCTGCGGATTGTCTAAAAGAGATCAAACATTCTGACTGCTAGAGTGAATTGAGCCATCCTAGCAGCCTGTGGGGAGGGAGGTGAGGGTTGCTGCTGCTTCTTGTTTAGTTTTGTGAGTTATGCGTCTACTAGTATTCTGCATACCTGGGACACCTTTTCTATGCCCTTTCCGGCAAGGAAGTAAGCAGTGCTATCCCTAAATAGGGATCCTTAGGCATTCCAGACGGCTGCCAAACTTCACTATGGTGTATGTTTTTGTTTAGTGGAGAGCGACTCGAGGTAGCTTGGGCCGCATATGGAAGTGCTTTGCGCCCTCACCCAGGACATTTTGAAAGTGGGGAAGGAAGTGGCGGATGGATGCCAGAGGGAGCAAGATTACCGGGGATAGGGGGCACACACACGGCAGTTCGACCGTCGTACTCCGATGCTGTCCACCGTATGCTCCACGGAAGGGTGGTGCGGGGATAGTAACTAGTGCGCCAGATAGTTTTAAGCGATAGTAGACCTGCACTGCATCTACCGCACTCACTCATCCCTTACCCGCCTGTGCCTGGCGTTAGGACAAGAAAACCGGAGGCAGGGTCAGGTGCAGAGGAATAAACTCCCACCATAGCCATAAATTGCAACATTTGGTGGTGTGGCATGAGCCGGCGCCGTGTTGGCCCAGCGCATCTACCACGCGGCCTGTTTATGGAACACGTCAGTTTGACCGTCATAATCCGACGATGTCTACCGTTTGCTTCAAAGAAGGGCGTTTCAGGGACGACGACTAGCACGTTGATTAGTTTTAAATGATAGTAGCCTTGCGCTGCAGCTACCGAACTCTCCTTCCCCCCCACCTGAGCCCAGGGTCATGACAGAGTCAAGAAGATCGGAGGCGGGAGAAGACGCAGGTGGCTGGCGCAGCGGCCGGAGCCGCTCCTAGGCGTACAACCACAGCTGGCTCGGATCCCACGGAGTAGGAGTGCCATATAGGCCACATTAAGAAGGAGTCATTGCAGCCTGACTCTCAGTCCTACAGTCGGCCACTCCACACAAAACACAAACTAGGCACAGTTGGCACCCTTCCAAGCCATGGCTTTTAGCACACAGTGATGTTTTTAAGTATGTCAGATTGTTTATAGGGAGGAAAATGCGCTGGGCCTTTGACCTCATTCTCTCTCTCATCCCCACAAACAGACTAAGGTCCGAGCCGGTCAGTTGTCTTATGCGGGAGTGGGCGCAGCTGCTGATTACCTTGCCTACGCGTACTAAGTTCACGACCTGACCACCCAAACACAAGCACCAGGATTTCACACAACAGGGGGTTACACACAAACAACACCAGACACTGTTATGTGGTTTAGCCCGCTAGTCGAGGTGGCTGCTGTAATGTGGCCGCTAGGCAGAGCCCAAGGTGAGAGTTTTATGCCAGTTAAGGGACCTGAGGAGTGGTCACCACCTGCAAGTGATGCAACCTGCTTCTTCCTGCCTGCTCTATCCCCTAGTCTGACACCCCCTGCACCCCAGATAATGTAAATACTAGCAGGGGGGCACTCCGTTGATTACACGGATGGGACTAACCACCTGGTGGGTAAAGTACTGTGGCATGATGAGGTAGATATCATGAAAAAAATTGTGTTTGGTCCATCTGTGGTGGGACCTAGACTGAACAATTTTCGCAAAAGATACAAAGTCCTGTTAAATATCTTTGGGGGCTGAGGCCGGGGATGTCTAGCTGTTTGGCGACCACCCCGTCGTGGAATGCATGCGCTGGCGTACTGGCTTTGAATTCTTCACCGAAAGTTCAAACAGAAGTAGGAAGTGTTTCTAAAAGACACTGAACCTGATTGTTCCCGATCAAGTCATACGTACGTAGAAATACTCTGTTATAACTTTTGTGAAAACGGCTATTTTGGGTTATGTGCATAAGCTGCTCAAGGGAAACACGTAAGGGGCCGGAAGAGGCACCTTCTGCCAACATTTTAGGTGAAGGGGCGGTATATGTTTGTATGAGCTCCTCAGTTGCATAGTCCAACCAAAGCAATGAAACAGCGGTTCGCCCTCTGAGTTACCTCGAGACGAAATCTGGGAAAGAGTTATCTTATACCAGTCAGTCACACTTCCAATTGTGCTGATAGATATTCCAGAGGCTTCCAACTAAAGTTGTTTGGAATCCCGATTTACCTGAATAATATTTGGTGGGTGGATTCTCACTGATCGGTTATGCGGCTCACTCGTCCCTTTCTGTCTTGGGACTCGCATTCGAGCCCCACCAGCAGCCGCACTCAAGGAATAACGGGAAGAGCAAGTCCTCTAACAGATCGGTGAGCCTCCATTCTCCAATGTTGATATTCTCGATCGAAACCGGCAAGACAACGAGCCCGTGGCTCAATCAATATAGCTTTGGACTTCCAATCAACAGATCACAGTTTCGGGCGTCGGGTGGGGCCCCACCTGGGGTTCGCTATGGCTGACTGATGACGGCTAATAAGTCAGGAATGGCCATTCCTGTGTCTTTTTTATCTGTCGGTAATCTCCTTTCACCCAAATGAGATTTGTTAGGAATTAATAGTCTTACTTTCTCCCGATCGCTGGACACATCGACTGTGCTCTGTTAGCTACGTGGTTTATAAGATTGCTTCTAGTCCTGTGAGCGTTTTGCTTCCAGAGGATGGCTCAGGATGTTCAGGTAACGAGATAACTAATAAAACTGTCAAACGGATACCTTCATGTAGAGGGCATGCTGCATATGTTCACCATGTTCCATGATGCGTGAACGAAAACATGTAAATCATTCGCTAAAAGCACAGTGAAGCCTACCAGAAGAACTGGAGTTACTTACGTCACTAATGGGTTGTTTCAAATGTGAAGCACTTCTAATTTATCCATAAGTTCAATCGTTCTTCGGTAATGGATGAAATTACTGTCAGCAAAAAAGATAAGCTGTTAGCTAGTTTGATGAGGCAGGTAGTAACACTTATGTGCTTTAAGAGCTATTAGCCACTCGGGCTGGTCGCAGTGTCGCCCATAAGGTTAACCAATGTCTCCAGATCCCGTAGCACGTTGCACATCGCCACTCACCGCGACCCAACAAAAAATTACTTATACTTCTCTACCTTAACGTGCTGAGTAACAGAAAGGGTGCAATATTTTATAATCCAGGGGTGAGTGGTTAACTGATGCGCTCAGTTATGCTTGCAGAGAGAATGAGAATGCAGGTGTTCATCTTAACAGGCTCGACTCATATACTCCACTAGTTTAGTGACGGTTCAGTGGGCTTTGAAATTTTGACGGCGCCCGCACTAGATGAAACCGAAAGCTTTGTCCGAGAAATTCACTTCCTAATGATTAGTATGAGTTGAATGTTATTTCGTTTTCTGATAAACTCATTAGGGAGAAAAGGGTTTGACTCGGCCCTGCATGAACCCTACTCGTAAAACAGATGAGTTAAGTTCCAGGGCAGGTGATTGCACTGTAACCAATTTCTCTAAATACTACCCTCCATAGTTGCAACTATCACTGATGATTGGCTCTAATGAGAATCCGAAACGGCTGATCACTATATTAATTGTTTTAGTGATCAAATCTTCTCCATCTGAATGATTTTCTTACAGCCAATGACTGATCAGATTAAATGTTAACCAAAATTATGCAATGTGTTTTCGACTAGAAAGTAGTACTTATGTGGGAATGTAATATTAATTATCTTGGGGTATAATCCAAAAATTTTTAAGACTTTCCGGGATGCCGGCTTCTGATCCTGCATCTTTTCAGCCGCCTTTGCAAATCGTAATCGATAAAAAATGAGCACTTAAGAAGTGTCTAATCTTCCACTGATTTTCAATGCTATTAAAAATGCAAATATATTTTATAGCTAGCGTGAACAAAAATATGCTTTCATATACTAATTGGATAGAAAGTAACGTCTTGTTCAAATTTTAAACAAAAATTCAAATTCCCGATTAATTTCTGGCCCGATTTGCTATTGCGTTTGTGTTGAGGGTTTTCTGTCTGCAGGCTGTATGCCTTGCTTGTAAGAAATAGCATACATTCCTCTATGCCCTTCCTCTACGCCATTAACAAGATACTGGTCCGAAAAAATGCAAGGAATGTGGAATGTATTGTATATTTCATTAATAAACGAAGGAATACCAAGACATTCAAATAGAGATCGCATGGTCTTGAAAGATCTCATTATTTAAAACTTTTTTAAACCAAAATATGGCCTTTTGTCCGATAAAAACGATGTAATTCGCTATTAAATGAGTACAAAAAGGGATTTTTTGGGCTAGTTTTCTATAACTTATATTTGAATTTCGAAGGGAATTTAAAATCGATATAAAAACGCATATTACCTAAGTAGTAATACTTTACCCAGTTCGGTTTTTGCAGGCGGTCAAAAAGACGTCCATTCACAAGCTGGCATCCTGGCTTGTTTGGACTACAAATAGCGCAAGAAGGGCCCTAAACCGGCCATTGTGTTGGTCCAACGCGTCTCCTACCTGGCCTATTGTAAGGGCATACACAAAGGGAACAAAAACACAAACATTTGTTATAAATGGGCTCGACTAAACATGTTTCCGAGAAAAAATTCGTTATATTATAATTAAAAATGTGTTCCACTTTACTGAATAGCGCACAGATGATCCGACTAATGTGGTAATCAGAGAAAAAAGCGTTCATGAAATGACATCGTTACGTCGTGAGTTAGTGCTCGTTAGCCATATCGGTCTACAACTTCGGCAGGTTAGTTTAAGAATAAACCAAAGTTTTGCATGCAGTTAGCTGCTTGAACCCCGTGAATACTTCCTTCCCAATCATAGCTATCGATAATTGAAGGAAAAGGTCTATGCAGCAAACTCAGAGCTCCATATACCCTTGAAGTCAAGTCTGCTGCTTCCAATTGAATAACTTTATTGGGAGGCCAACGATCCCGTCATTCAACACACCGCACAGGAAATACCGAGCCAAATGATAGTTTTCTAAGTCTCGAATTTTAGCGGATCGTGATAGATTCAAGAGCAGGACATTTATTATAGCGAGGAATGTGCCGAAGTGCCTGGAGATGGAGTCCATGTGCACCATTTGCCTGCCTGACCGTGTGATTTGTCGCAGTGGCTGACGGAGCTGGAGCTACCTATCTACTTGTGCCAAGCACAACCTAGTAAGTAAGTTATCGATAAGTATTCATCTAAGAACCTCCTTCAGATGTGGGAGCGTTCTAAAAGTCACTGTAAGAATGAACCCTTGAGTTCGACTTAGGTAGCGCAACCAATCACCCCGCGGATACACGAATCAGCCAATCAGCTGGCAGTCCTCCCAGCAACTCATATCGAACTCACATTGGTAGGGCACACTCTGATCAGGAAGTATGTAGGATCTATAATTGAATATAACACAAATCGGTGAGACAAGGGAATAGGAAACATCCGTAATAAAATTGGACTTGTGCTCAATTCCAGGAAGGTCGCTTATTTCTGTGTACTAAACCTAGCGCCAAACCTACCCTGCAAAATAACCCTAACCTCGACACGAAGTCTGCCTTAACACTGACCCTAAGATCCCTGCAATTCACCACGAGGCTACCACACAAAACACACATTGGGCTGACCACGCGGTCCGAGTTATCCCGTCAGTTGGCAACATTCCAAGCCACGGATTTTACCTCACCGTGATAGTTTCAAGCGCGTCAGATTGTTTATAGTGGGGAAAAGGCCCTGAGCTGTTGACCTCACTCTCTCCCCCACCCTCACAATCAAACCACCATCCGAGCCCGTCATTTGTCTGAGGTGGGAGTGGGCGCATTAGCTGACGGGTCGGAGTACCCGTCTTCGCGCGCCACAGCACGACCTGGCCCCTATAACGCACACACCAGGATTTACTTACTCAGGGGATATGGAGGAGCCATCGCCGTCTAACTCCCAGTGCACTGGTCAGCCACTCGACACACACAACACATTCACTGGGCCGACGGCGTGGTCTGGTGTAAGCGTCAGATTGGCTGCCTTACAAGCCACGGTTTTTAGGAAACCTTGATTTTCTCAGGTACATTATGATGATTGTGAGGGTGTTTTCTATGTATTAGTGTAGATTGTGGGCGCTTATGTGGCCTAGCTTCCGGTGGGGTACCGCACTTGGTCGTGGATGCGCATGTGTCCTAATAGGCCCATGTGGTGTGTAAATGTGCGGGAGCAGTGAGAGGAGTGGAGGCGGGTGTGGCGACTGTATGTCGGAGCCCCAGGCACTGGTTCACCAGCCTCCATACAATGGATTCGCAGGTGACCGACCAGGCCGATGCGTGAGTTGAAGTTGCGGGCGCAGTGTGGGCAGGAGAAATCGGTAGAGGCTGGGGCGATGTCATTCATGGTAGTGGGGGTGGCAGTGGCGGTAAGAATGGCAGGAGCGGAGGGTGTGCATGATGTAGCGGTGTTGTCGGCATTGCGGTGAATTCCGCTGTCATGGATGCGCATGTGACTGAATAGGCCCATGTGATGAGTGAATGCGCGAGTACAGTGAGGATAGTAGAGGTGACGATCTCTGCTCTGTGTTGGTGATCTAGGCACTGGTTCACCCGTCTCTGTACGATGGATTTGCTAGTGACCGACCAGGCTGATACGTGAGGTGAATGTGTGGTTGCATTGAGGAAAGTTTAGCAGATAATCCCTATCGCTGATGGTGGTGGTGGTGGTAGTGAAGGCGGTGGTGGGGGTAACAGGCGATGAGTAGATGGATGTGGTCTCTATGATGGTGGGAGTAATTGAATTGATGCCAGGAGTGAGGGTGGGGGGAGTCTAAAGGAGGGCTGGCAGAATTTGACGTAGAAATTTGAATTGTCGGATTGTTGGTGCATTGTGTCCGAAGATGTCCAACCAGGCCGATTCGCGCGCGGAAGATGCGTTGACAGTGCAGGCATGTTGGCAGGCCCTGGGCAATGATGATGTTGATCCGGGGCGCTGGTGACTTTCGTGCCGCGCTTTTGGCCTTGGCGGCGGCAATCTGGTTGGCCTCATAGATTGCTGAACCAGTCTTCACGGATCTTCTCCATGCTGGTATATCCTGGGCGAGGTCCTCCCAGGTCACCGGCTTGATTTGCAGTTGCTTCAGCGATTTCTTCAAAGTGTCCTTGTAGCGTCGTTTTTGACCTCCCTGTCGGCCAGCACCCGTAGTGACATCTCCGGAGAAAAGTCGTTTGGGTAGTCTTTCGTCGTCCATTCTTACCAGGTGGCTGATCCATCGCAGTTGCAATTGTCTCAGCGTGGCGTGCATGCTGAGGATTCCAGTCCGCTCTAGGAATTCCGTGTCCGGGATCCTGTCTTGCCATCTCAGCTTCAGTATTCCGCCGGAGCAGCTGAGATGGTAGTGATTCAGCTTCCTGGCTTGGTTCGAGTAGACGGTCCAGGTCTCCGCTCCGTAAAGGAGTGGCACCATGACGATGGCCTTGTACATCTTCCTTTCAGTGTTCAGGTGAATACCATGACGATTCCACACGGAGGCCTGTAGCCAGCTGGAGGCCTGACTACCTTTGGAGATTAGTTTGGCAACCTCATCATCGATTCTCGTGTTGCGTGACAGCGTGCTTCCTAGATAAGCGAAGGTTTCTACGTTTTTGAGTTGAGCACCATTGACAATTATTCGGGGAGCATTGTATTCCGCGTTGGGTGGCGGCTGGTACATGACAACCGTTTTGGTTTTACTGCTTGTTAATCCAAAATCGGTGCAGCCTGTGGTGAAAAGGTCCATACTCTTTTGCATGTCCTCCTCCATCACGGTGTTAAGGGCGCAGTCGTCCACGAAGAGCAATTCATGGACTGTAGTCGTAGACACTCGCGTTGAAGCCTGCATACGCCAACTGTTGAGAAGGTGCCCGTCAGTTCTGTAGGCGATGCGGATTCCAGGCTGATCATCACTGTAGGCGTCCATCAGCATAGCCGAAAACGTGAGACTGAACAGGGTGGGAGCCAATATGTAGCCCTGCTTCACTCCGTTGGTCACTGCGAATGCTTTGGATACCGCCCCTTTGTCAGTGACGCGCGCCGTCATCCAGTCATGAAGCTGACGCACCATGTACGTGAACCGCTCAGGACAGCCAAATTTCTGCACGAATTTCACAGTCCGCGCAATTCACCGTGTCCCAGGCTTTCGTTAGATCCACGAAGGTAGTTTATAGATGAGTTCGCATCTCCTGACACTTCTCTTGTAGTTGGCGGGCGGCAAAGATCATATCGGTTGTTCCGCGGTGTCGGCGGAAGCCACATTGGTTTTCCGGGAGCAGGCCCTGCTCTAGGTGACCGTTAAGACGATTGAGAAGGATACGGGCGAAGATCTTCCCGATGATGTTGAGCAAAACTTTGACTGTCTGTCATAGGCTAATCCTCATCTCCATACCGATATTTATCCTGAAGGTGCGATGAACGCTTCACCCAGCTACTTTTCTAGAAAACCATCGATGAGCGTTGAGCTCCACGGTCATCCTTCTAACTGAGGCATCTAACGTCATTGATCTTGTTCTTGCCGGTTACCCGCCACGGTTCCTTACTTCATCCCTCTGTGCTTAGTCACAATGCTCATAAAACAGACGAACAAATAGGTTTTCTGCAGACTTATTATGTGCACATATGCCAGTATAAAACAGCCTAAGATCCATCTGAGATACTTTGAAACGAGAGGAAAAGGCATTTTTTTACCACCACAGCCAACCTTTTCCTCTATGTGAAAATTTACAAAGTTCGCTTTAGCAAATGGCCTGAATTCCGGCAGTAAATAGATGCAACACGTTTTCCCATGGATTTTAAGTCTAGAGCTTTGCAGGCATCCACGTTGACAAGTAATCAACCCCTCAAAGTGATGCTTCAAAATGGAAGTAGAACCACAATTATCCTTTCAGGAACGTTTTTCGTCATCACCAATAGCTCCAACTTTGGAAGACCTAAAAATTTTACGCGAACGAAGTTGGTTACTGAGGGCAACTCGACGAAAGGCTGCTTTCTGATTGACCATTAACGGTAAATAGTCTGGAAATAGTCGTTACAGTCCACCGGAAATAACTATTGCCGGTTGTTTATATATATATATAATATGCTATCCTCCAGGAATCCTTCAGTATATTCCAAGTTTCTTAAAAATCAGTCGTTACACGTTGTTTCGCAGACGGACAACAAATAAGTGTTTCCAGCTTAAGACAGGGTGCTGACTGCCCTAAATATAGGTAGCTGTCACCCTTCACATATCATTATACGTGTCTGATAGGCAACTTCAAAAACGTTATTTTATCTTTTTCATTCTAGCCGGATTCTTCCTTATGACGGAACGAGAGTCTAAAGGGACGTACTCCGAGGAAGTTGTAATCTTACTTGCCAGTCACCCCATCGTCCTGTGCATGAATTCCTCAAAAGTAATTTACTCAGAGGTATGTTTGCTTTTCCATATCTATTTTCGTATCTACTCTACACTTCCGTCATATTTAATTCAAAATTCACTTCCAATCATACAAGCAGTTTAAGGGATTTGAGATCATGTCAGGTTCTGGGTTAATGACGTTCTTGGGTTTCGATTCAGTCCCAGCAAACATCCGAGTTATTTTTATGTCCATAAGGCAACTTTGAATCTGGACGAGAGACTGAAGATTTGACTAACGCAGGCTGCTTATGACGTAAAGCTCCAAAGTAAACATCAAACACTGCTCTTCTGCACATGGCGACAGTGACATTGGCCAATCAGCTCGGAGGCGAGAGGCGGCCAGACGCACCTGCTACTAGATTTCTCATTGTATCCTCCTTTCTGTAACCCTGAAGACTCAAAGTTTCTCTTGGGGCATTGCCGCAGAAAAGGACAGTGAGCCTCTCCATCATAATAGCGGTTCAATTTAACTCAGAATGAAGCCGTTTATTTTTCCCCTTGTGAATGGTTATGTGCGGTTGCAATCAGGGCAAAATTCACACCAAATTACGTCAGATTGCTCATCGATGTATGACTGGATGCGTATGCATCTTGTATGTGTATTTCGCTCTGTTTTCTTAATTGTGTGTCTAGCAATTTAACTGCGACCGTAAAGGCAATTGTTTAATATTAACACAGGCGTAAATTTAACTAATAAAATCGAAGAGTTGAGCCCTAGGAAGTAGTCGCAAAGAGGAAGGCATGATCAGCGAATTAAAAGCTTTATTAGCCTGACTTTTCGGATTCTCATTCCAAATCATCATTGGAGACAGTCGCAGAAAAGTATAATAGGGCGAACACGGTGCATAGTAGTTATAGGATGTGGTTGCCAGGCCACCACATACCTATCATATTTGGCAGCACAAATGTTCCTCGCTGGGTATTTTAGTTGATGCGACAAATACGAGCAAATACTGAGCTTCAACAGCGACCACATAATCAGTCACAAACGCAATTGCTTAAGGGAGTCGAGACGCATTGCCGGAAGAAATGGTTGCTGAACTCCAATATCTTTAACGAGTCCTTAGAATGAATGGTTAGCCGAACAGCTTCAAAGGCCGTTGCATGCGTAAAGGCAAAGAGGAACGCACTTCACCCAGCCTTAATGTTTCGCGAGTGCCCCAGTGAGGGAAGAACTTCTTGGAATCCGCCAGCCGCCGTCTCACACCATCTGGAGTAGGAGTTGCACACAGACCGGAGGCAGCCATCAGGCACCAGATCATTAGGGCCGAATGACGCGCTTCCACGGCCAGAAACGTCTGAAGTCGTTGACCGGATCTGGTGCAGTGGTTGACAAGGCAAATACGTCGGAGTAACTTTGAAATTACTCCGAGTGCGAATTCTCAGCAATGCAGCATCCGTGAGGATGAAGGACGCTAGCTCCCAGCTCGTGGCTCATTCGGTGTGACCCAGCCACACCTTCAGGTTTGATGAGGGTGAAATTCTCGTAAGAGGCGATTACCGCGTTAGCCACGAACTACTTGAGTCATGATTCTCCGGCCGGTATTCTATAAATAAGCACTATGACCTTCCGCTTCCATATTCTGTGCTGAGATTTTGCCTTGGCAAAATTATTAGCCACACGTAAGGGTTACGTGTGACCAGCAGTCACGATGACAACCGATCACATTGAAGAGTGATCATCACGCCAAGAATCGACAACGAGTGGGCAGGAATCACGTCCATTAACGATCGGGTACAGACCGAAAAAGTCATCATTGCATCAACTACGACCACCAGCGATGAACACGGGTACAGTCAAAAAGGGTAGTCGTATGGTTGCCTGACCACGGCGTCCTATAAATAAGACGCAACATATGCCTCTATTACCATTTTCTGCGACAGTTTCTGATGATGGGTTCAACTGAGAATCCGAAACGTCAGGCGAATCAAATTCTTGTTCCAGCGATCACTTCTTCTTTTTCGCGACTATCTTGCCGCATGGAAACGTCCACTTAAATATGGGTTCAGTACAATCCGGCCTCTCATCTCGTCTCTTTGTGCGACCGGAGGAAGGGGTGGGTGAAGCCGCTGGGGTAGCTGGACACTATGCGAGAAAGGTGAGTTTTGTATCTTTGTATCCTGCTTAAGCAGCATTTTTTCAAGTTCATATGCGCGATCTCAATGTCATAACTAGGAGACTGGTTCCTTGTTTGAACTAAAAACAATATCTTGAGGGGCTTTGAATTATATTTTTTCAGTTTGAATTTGTCGAGTTCGTCAAATATACTGAAATCCCATTCTTTAAACTATGCGGAAAAACCTCCCTGATTTGCTTTCACGACAGTACATGCTTGCTATATTTGGTCTCAGGGCTCAATTTAAGAACCCAGTAAGGTGAAATTGAGTGGTCACCTCTGTCCCGTTAATAATCGTCAGTCAATCAGTTCCTCATGTCAGACTTGGATTACATTGGTTCAAACCCCTTGACTTTTCGGGTATTGATCGATAAGTCAAATGCTCTACCTTGGAGCTATCGGTTCGAATCTCACCGTGGGGTTTGACTGACCAATGACTGTTTGGAAGCCAAAAACGATTAGTTTAATTACTCTTTATCTTTACCAGCTATTTATTCACATACATTTAAAAAAACGTCGTAATGATTCTTTCGAAACACTCACTAGTGCTGTAATAGCTAATTTTCTAATGATATGATATGCGTATTGATTTAGTTCATCAGTTTTGAACATATTTAAGTTATCGAAGCCAAATACCAGGAGGATTTTTTCATTTAAAGGAAACAAACTCAGCCGTTTAGTTATCCGACTTTCTATTGCACTTTGCATATAGGAAGAACCGAATCTACAATTTAAATGCAAGCCTGGAAACAATATCTTAAGCTTCGGGGGAAAATGCATCTAAAATATGCAAAAGTTCAAAATATAGCCGTCAGGTTGAGCATAACGTGCGAAAAATTACTATTGTTTGCTGCTAGGTAGAGTAACAAATCACAGTCAAGTAACATGGATGGATAGCTCGAGTAATGGGTGTAATTGGAGTGCCACGATCCACCACGCTCAATGTCGATTAGCAGGATAAAAGGGAAGACACCAAAATGTGGTGGTGTCAACTAAGAGCTGAAATGGAGCGCTGGAGAATGTGCTATGAGTAGCAGCCTTTCTACCTCCGTTGGGGCTGGGTCGAGACTGTTAGTGTCTAATAGTGTGTGCCCCCTAAATGAACCACCTGGTATATGCGTTGGACCAACACTGGGGCTAGATCAGGACATGACAGACGTTATTTGGAATGCGCTCGCATAACCACTGTCGCACACGAAGAAGGGGAGTTGTGGCGGCACGCGTAGGTACAGGCTTACGTCATGCCAGCCACTTGTGCGCGATCTCACCTCCGGTCTTAATGACTCTGGCTTGGCACTGGAAAGATGTGGGTGAGAGAAGAGATAGTGCGATAGATACCACGCAAGTCTACTTTCATTTAAAACTAATTCAGACCAATCACCATCCCTGCGCCACCGTGCTGTGGAACCCATGGCGGACCTCGTCAGACACAACGGTTGAAGTAGAGTGTGGCCTTACCCGACGAAGCATGCTGTTGCGTGAGAAGTTGGTGTGTTGGTTTTTTCTCGCTGGAGCCCAAATGGTTAAAATTTCGTTACTTTTGAAGTTTGTGGCTAGTCCATCGTTCTTGGATTGGCAGTATTAAGCATATATTCCTCACTAAAAACAACCATACGTGCTTGAATCTAAAATGGTGCGCTAAAAGTCGTGGCTTGATAGGCTGGCAACCGAACGAATAACTCTAGCCTCCTCTCAAGGTGGAGAATCAGCTTGTCATGAATCTTTCTTAATGTTCTCTCTGTGATACTCCGACTCAGTTGGGAGTTGCGCCACCCAGTTTGCTGTTTGAGTGAAACCCTGGTCCATTGTGCGTACACCAGGCGTGTATGGCATGTGTAGTTGCCATGTTTAGATCTGTACGTCACCTCTGCCTATCCCACATCTAGTCCTCTTAACGCCACCATCATACCGGACCCTGATGGTCGAGGAGCAGAGAGCGTGTTAACAGCAGCGCAAGTCTACGATCACTACCAGGAACTTCACGCACGCGCTCACCGTTCTTGCGCATACCATGCTATGGAGCACACGGTGGACATAGTTGGTCGAACTGACATCCGAAGGTACTGTGCACACGACAGTTCGACTGTCGTAGTTCGAAGATATCCACCGTATGTTACACAGCAGGGTGATGCAGGAACGGTGACTGGTGCTGGATTATAGTGAGAGTAGACTTGCACAGCACCTGTCTCACTCTTTCTCTCTCTCCCATTCCCCATCTAAGCCCGGTGTTAAGGCAGACTTAAGAAGACCGCACATGGGAGAGCGTACTGCGCTAAAGTGAGACATGAACGACAGTGACTGCCTGGACGCACGTGTATCGAGTTGGAGTCCGTTGAGTGGCTGCAGGTCAGTGCGTCGGGTCAAGATGAAGGTGTTGGTTGTGTGACCCTTTCGGATGAAATGGAGCGTCCTTGAGTTTTTCAGCCTCCAGGCAATCTAGCTGACTGGAGCTAGGACAATGGTCGGCCAGGGATCCAAAGGAGTAGAGTGGGGTCAATACAGTCTGCCCACGTAAGAGAACGTATGAATTTGTAATCTGAAAAAAAGGATATGCGACGCCCATCGACCTTTAGTGTAGTAAGGATGCCTTTTATGGCCACTTAAACGGGGCACGGGAATAGGAACTATGCCGCTCACTTAAAATAGGTGGTCTTGCGATAAATTTAATGACGGGTAAATACTCTCGTGTCTTAACTCTAACAGCCACCCTAAAATAAAACTGAACGTTTAACTTCAGCTTGACCCTTCCCTCCATAATCCCAAATCCTGCAATTAACACGAACCAAAACATTAACCACTAACATGCTCCTCATACTACCTCTGACCTTAACCCTAATCTTAAACCTAACCCTATCATTAACCCTAACACTCACCTTAATATTATATCTAAGTTCCCCAGAATTGGGCGTAAAGTCACATGCATGGTAGACGGTTCCTGTTATTGCGTCCTGTTAAGGCGGCCATATAGGACATCGATTGCGTTATTTGTGCCGTGGTTTGGACAGAAAGCGCAGTAAATCCATAGCAGTTTCTATTGATTTTTATGCAGAAATAGCGGTCAGAATTCATTGGCGAATCAAATATGACAATTTTATGTGCGAAAATTCCTGTTCGAAGAATATTCCCACGTAGTACTCGGTTCGTTTAATAATCTGCCTTTTGTAACAGTAATCCTAAAACTAAAGTCTTTGTATCTTTTTGATGTTTTTACTTTGTTTTTTTTTCCATCAACGCCTCCAACAGAGAATACAAACCGCGCAACTACCAGACGCCTGTTATTGGCAAATGTATATCAGTTCTCCCGGTCTCGCCTTCAATCCGAAGTGGGGGAAGGCTTCTGACCTGCTTGCGTTCGACTTCTTTAACGGAACCGACAGCAGGACGAAAGCAACCAAAGATGAACACGGGAAATTTTGGCGGAAACCAGCGACTTGGAATATTGAGACAGTAAACCACACAGCACCTTTACACACTCGGTTAACGCTGGATGCTTTGAGCCGCCACAGCCGCAGTCGTCGGTTTACACCCCTTCCTTCCGCTAGAATAGCTGCAAAAAGAGTTGAAGCAAGGGAGTATTGCAGGGAAATAACTCAGACATTGCGGTCGCGTGCTCACACTCTGCTCAAAAAGGCCACTATTACCCGGAGCCGTCTAGTTTCTCTTGCCTCCTGGTTAATTAGCCCGGCGGTTCAGTCGGGGAACAAGTCTTCTACAGAGCACAAAACAAGAAACTTCCTTCAAACCATCTTCAACGCCCTGAATAACGTCGTAAATACTACCTACAATGTAGTCGCTGTTGAGAGGAGGAAGAATGCGGCCGCTAAATCGGCAAAAGGGATACACAGGCCCGCATTGTGGAAAGGAGGGGGTCGGCAGCCAAAATTTCCCAACTCGACCTGGTCAACCTCGTGGACGCGCCGACACAAAGACACATTTGAGGTTCACATAAACACCAGGGCCGAACTCTCTGGTTTGTTGTATGAATTGCGAAGGGACCGGCGAGTGGCTGTCCTTGACTTCTACCGAACTGTGCAAAGACGGTTGAATTGGTCAGAGGAACGGCAAAAGGTCTGGCTGATGAACGGTACTCTGCCTGCCCTGATTGACGAAACTGCATGCTCCCAGTTTAAAGGGCAGAGATTTTGCGGATGAAAATCTCTACTCTGCCCGACACTTTTTGCGCAGCTTTATTCGGCTAAGCACAGACAGAACTAAACTGCCGATCGGGGAAGCCTTTAGTGCTCTCGTAAATCGCACTATGACCACTATCGAAGAAGGCATGGTTCCTACAGTTGACAGGGAATTTTATCGGCCCAAGTGTGAGTTTACAGACTACGGGGATTGAAGGCTCAAATAAGTCTGGCTTCGGAAAAAAACCAACTCCCGACTGAAAGATCTTGTTTTATTTCTTTTCTGGAGGCTCCAGGTAATTTGACTATCAGATACAATGCAGGCGGTCTATAAAGGAACACTGTGGGAACACTTGTACAGACTTTTGCCCATCCACCATAGTTATTTCAGCAAAGCTTTTATCAAACATCTGTTACATTCCACCTTTTAATTATTTTCTGAATACAGTATTTAATGGGTAGGAGTAGTAAATACTTTTTTATATTTCGAAAACTGTTTGAGCCTATTAGTAAGACAAGCAGGCATTTGAAAATGTATGACATCCAGAGGCCCAAAAGAGTTATTTGTCAAAGCTGCTTGAACGATGTTAGCACAGAGTTCTCAGAACATGACGCAGGGGATAAACTTACTGGACCCACTAATAACTCGATGTTTCTCCACGTTTTTGGGGCTTTTTTTGCGAAGGCATAAGTACTTTTGTCTCGGGACTATCCGATTTTTAGCCTGGCTGCTTTTTTGAAAGACACGTCATACACTGTGTTAAATTATCTTACAGATGGAACACAAGAAAGATTCAAAGTTGAAATTCTAATGACGAAAAATATTCCAAAAGCACCTTTGCAGTCTGTAGCGTGGGTTCAGATACAAATCGATATGGGAAGATAGCAGAGATAGATTTCACCTCGCGTCCATAAGTTTACGCCGATGGTGTGTTTTTCGAAGCTGCTCCCGACAGTGGAAGGTGACTTTACGACAAACATTGAGTCAGTATATGCTCCTTAAACATCTGACTACTAAATATCCTTGCCGCTATCGAGATGGGAATCGGCGATCTATGGACAGACGATAAAAGCTTCTGATCACTCCGCCACAGTCGCACCGATGGCTGGCAAAAGAATTGTATACCAACAAGAAACCTCTTGACCTTTAGAAATTACGCAAAATCATTACCCTGAGCCAAACTCGAACTCTTGCACCTAAGCGGCAGACCGAAAGCGGGATCCCCTACATCACAGCTTGGCAGTGGCAGGCCATAAACATAATGGATAACGTAGCTGAGGTTGCCAAAATGACGGCACTCCACTTCTCGTTCAACCTATGCTAAGCGGGGAAAAAAACCTGTTAATCTTACTGAATGCCGCCTACGAGAACAAAAAGGGTATGGGGTGTTAAAGTATCCTTCAGACATTCTTAGGTATAGAAAAGGAAATAGGAAACTTGAAGAAGGAAATAAAAATCTGAAAAAGTCTGTTTGCTGTTCACTGAAATAAGAACAATTACACCAGAAATTCAGAAAATAAATGAATAACGTATGCGAATATAACTTCCTCGAATACAGCTAGCGGTGCGATAAAAGACTTTGCGTCTTTAGATCTCAGTATAGCGGCGGGAATTTCATTTTTCGAAAGAAGATCAAAACAGTCCATATTCTGGCTTTCAAACAGTGCCGAACCTGCTAGTCTACACAGCGACCAATGTTGTTGGAAAACGTTGAGTGGAACGTGAGGGAAGTTGTTGACGGCGTTCTTAGTTTTATTTAAAGTGCAAATTTAGGCCTATTTACGGAGAAGTCAGGCTCCACAATCATTTCACGTCAAACTTGCTTCAAGCAGTCATGCCATCCTCATGGAACGCATTCCTCTACCACATTAGCCCTACGCCCGACCTAATCACCGGTCGGAGTGAACTAGACACGAGCCTAGTACTTGGTGGATGAGAGGCAGAAGACTGGAAGATTGATACAGGGCAGGCCCATCGACCAAATATTTATAAAAGCGTTAGTCTCCACGCGCCAAAACTTCATCAATTTTATCATAGCTAAGGGAGGTAACCTAATGCTAAAAATAGTCCAAAATAATCCGACTTAAAAGGTCATCAGCACCAATATGATTAGATGAACCTATAGAGGAGTAAAAAATAGTTGTAGCATGTCCATGTATCTCAAAAAAGTGTGCGTGCAAATGAGCCCTTTTACCCAATATTCAGCATTTAGCATTTACTCTTTTAAAACAAAAAATCATCAGTAGATTTCCGGTGTGAAATGGGTATTACTAGACCTTTTAGATTTTTAATTTTTACAGAAATTAATCGCTAACTGGACATAAATTAGTCTATTTGAAGGTTTATAGGCATTGACCTGCAAATAGACAGATTTACTCCAAGTTAGAGGTTAATTGATGAGGAAAGTATAAAGCACTAATTCGTAAAGTGAAGCATCTACCAGACAGCGTGCAGGAAATGCTGGGAAGCACAAATGAGTCAAGCCCTTTGCAGCTGTGTTAATCAGCGGCAAAATACTGGTGAAACGCGTGCCTGGGCTTTTAGCTGGTAGCTATGCTATGAATATGGTTCCACCTGAAGCACCTACATTACTAGGCCTTCTATAATTCTAAAACTACTGAAATTTGCGAATTAATCTGGCCAAAGTCGTTCCCACACAAGTTATTCAATATTGAATTTATACACAGATTGACAGAAAAATTCTAAGACCATGCAGTTTTGAGTGCGAGTTGGAGGCTAGTTCGTCACACCTCAGAGTTCCGTTTGGATCCGAACCATCAAAACACTGTTTTATTGGAAGGTTGTTTACCATCCGCAGTGTGACTGGCGTTTACTTTCTGACCACAATTTGAAGACAGTCGTAGCCTTCTCGAATATATTTTTTAACGTCTGCTCGAGGTATTGGCGATATGATCTCCGATCCGAATTTCCGCTGTTGAATACCTATGTAAAATTGGTTGTAAATGCACATAGGAAACTAATCTTACCTAGGATGACATCGTAAACGGCTGAGCCTTAGAACGCTCATTTTACTCGCAGTCGGCTATAAAAGGTCAGCTGGTAAGCAATTTTTCTAGGATACATTCCACCGAAGGTCCGCCCTAAGTACGAAAATTTTCGATCGCGAGCGAAAATCCATAAATTGTATCCCGATGAGTGGGTTTGGTCAGGCGGGGCCATGGGTTTGGTCAGGCCTGGCCATGGCTAAGCCTATTTCTGAGAAACCTTCAGGATAGTTCCCTTTTTTAACTGACAACTTTTACATGTGAATGTAAACTGTATATTAATTCGCCTAGATAATACCCGAAAGCCTCACAGCTAGGGCGATTTTGATATCCCTAGATAAGATGATAACAATGCTTTGGTAAAGTGGGCCTCTTCAACACCCTTTATCTGCTGCTTTGTCTTGGCTACATCCTGAATCATTCTTATTTTCGGAATGAATTTAACGCAGTGTTCTGCCATTCAGCGGCAATTTCATGTCTATTGTACTGTTATTCTGTACGATATACCCATAAGAATTCCGCAAATTCATCTCTAGATACTGTCCAATCCTGCGCGGAAGGCAAACAAACAGACTTCATTTGTTGATTCCATTCTAAAAAGAAGGAAGTTAACGAAATAAGAAAATTTTGGACAAGATCCCTCATTGCTGGGACGTTGAAATCCCTCAACAGTTACAAGTTGCAGGGAAACTGGGTCAAAGTCTCATTGAGAGAGAGAGCAATAGGTCTTCAAAAAGGATGGCTTGAAACGTGCTATTGTTAATCATAAACTGCTTTACAATAAAATAATGCAGAGTGGTTTTAACAAAGGCCCTATCCTACCGTTGACAACTGGCAAGATTGCGGAAGTCTTAGAAAACAAGGATAAAGCTGAACATCTTTCTCAGTTATTCTGGTCCATCGTGAAAAAAAGACCCGACTTTTTCCCACCCACTTACGAAGCCGAGGTAATATCTACTATAATTTACTATTCTCTTAACCGAAGAAATCATTCAAGAAGAGGTATTAACCTTGAAAGAGACGACTTCAGGCACTGGTGCAATCGTAGCCAGCTGTTGAAGTAGCTAACTTCTGAAATGGCCAAACGGCCAGTCTTTCTCTGCCAGGCATCATTTACTACTGGGTGCCAACCCTCCGATTCGAAGCCGCAGGCATCACTCCGCTATTCGAGAATGGAGGCAGAGCGTCTATGAATATCTACAGGCCGGTGAGTCTTACTTCCATTTGATGCCAAATCATAGAGAAAATCATCAAGAAAGTGTTGATGCAGCTCCTCGAACAGAATCACCTCCTCCCCGATACCCAACATGACTTTTGCAGTGATAGGTCCTGTCTTATGAAGCCCCGTTTCTCACTCGAACGCTGGACCAAAGCACGCGACGAAGGCCTAATGATTCACACTGTCTAAATCGACTTAAAAAAGGTCTTTGGCAGCGTTCCTCACCTGCGTCCCCTGCATAAACTGCGCAGCGTAGACGTTTGTGGAAGCCTCCGTGTATGGATCCAGAACTTTTTGACTGGATGGCCCCAAAGAGTACAAGTCGGACGCCAGCACTCCTCAGAGGTACCCATGGTGAGTGGCGTCCCACAAGACTCAGTTTAAGGCCCCACGTTATTCCTTGTTTTCACCAGTGGTTGCATCAGGGACGTAAACCATGATGTATTCCAGTTTGATGATGACATAAAATTGTGGAAATCGTGCAAATAAACTTGTGCAGGCTTGAGGAGGTCAAAGCTCTGGCTTATGTCCTTCAAGGTTACTAAGTTCACGTGTCCTTAAATTGGCAGCTGTGGAGCCTCCAGCCCGGTGTGTAAACTTGACGCGCAAACTTGACGTGCAAAACTTGACGCGCATCAAGCTTCTCACTTACCGTCCACGAGCATTGGCGTGTGATTATACTACTCACAATAATTGAGTGGTCATTTATGTGCATTATTGTCTGCTTGCATCAGGGAAGTAAACTGTCATGTATTCCTGTTTGCTGATGACATAAAATCGTGGAAATCGTGCAGGCTTGAGGAGGTAAAAGCTCTGGCTTATGTCCTTCAATGTTAGTAAATGCATGTGTCCTTAAATTGGCAACTGTGGAGCCTCCAGCCCGAGGACTTACTTTCTAAACGTTACAGCATCGCAACCAGTTGACAGCCAGGAGGACTTGGGTGCGTGGGTTACATCTTCACTCAAACCAACACTGAATTGCACAAAGGCGGTCAAGTCGGCCATTTCTATATTGCAACTCATCAGGCGAGCCTTTATGGGGTTTGACAAAAACAGCTTCCCAAAATATTTTAGGAAGCTTCGCGCAACCGCATCTAGAATAAGTCATAAAGACATGAGGACTTTTGACTGCCGAGGACGTTACCGTCTTAAAGAAGGTCGAGAGGTGAATGACAAAAATGACCAAAAAACTGGGAACAGTAGCCTATGAAAAAAGCCTATCAATCCATAAACTATTTCCCATTTCCTACAGGCAATTACGAGGTGATTCCTTACGCATTACGAATGGCCTAGACTATTGCTTTCTTCTTGATAACTTTTTTTCCCCCAGTCTAGCACGCCCAGTTCGCGCGTTTACCCCCTAAAACTGCGCACAAGTAAAGCAAGGATCGATGAACGCAAGTTTTTCTTCGGTAACAGAGTGGTTGCAGCGTGGAGGTCTCTGCCCTCGGACATTGTTCTCTCCACTGGTGTGTATTCCTTTAAGTGCAAACCTGACGCACATCAGGCTTCTCACTTACCATCCACGCGCATTGGCGTTTGATTATACTACTCACAATAATTGAGTGGTCTTTTGTGTGCATTATTTTCGGCTTTCGGAAGGCTGATTGATTATCACACGTTTTTCAATTTTCCCCATGTATCGATGCTTTTCATAGCAAATTTGTAAGCAATAGGGAGTTCAAAGGTGTTCACCTATCTTTCCCTCAATAAAACTGTACTGAACAGGGATCTTAGTCAAATTTTACTTATTCTTCCATAAAGGATATTGAAGGTGAAGTTAACTCGTATTGATCAATGTTATACTGTCGATAGGCGGTAATTATGACACGTAAGTATTACGGATTTCATCGAAGAGAAGAGGGCTTACTGTGCTGCGATGGAACAACCTTCCATCACCTCAACACGATCAGTGGTCTATCAATCATCGGAATCGGAATTTTCCGAAGTAAGCCTGGAAGATTCTACTGGTAGGAATCTTATGTGTGTTAATTACTAGAGGATACAGAACTCCGAGAAATGTATGATAGAGCAAACCTAGTGGGAGGCATGTTCTTACTGGCGAAGTTGCGAGAATCCTGCTTGACCTCACGATTGCAATTGTCCACAAGGAAGTAGTTGTGACGGGTGCTGTGGCCATAAAAAGGACTCAAGGATGCTATTGCAAACGCCTCGATTTTGCAATTGTCAACTTCTAAGAAGGGGCTGCTTTATCTAGCTGCTCCTTGAATGCGGTCTATTCAATAAACTGCTCAGTAGTCCAGCAAAGACAATTTTCGAAATGCAAGTTCAACTGCATAATTGACAGGATTGAAGGCACCACTCAGTGCCTGTGGCCAATCCTTGCTCGTTGCCGCATATGTATTTGACCTAAATCACAGTATGGATCGTTTGCAGGTATACCTGCTGGATTTTGTCAGTATATTGGAGATTAACGCCACTGCTGCCAAGTTTAACCTCTGGTCATGTATTTGTCATTATACACCGTTAAAAAATTACGAAGATGTCCTTCATCACCTAAGTACGGAGGAAGGGTTCGCAGACCAGGTAGTATGGAATATTTATTTTCAGTCGATTTGGTGAGGATGATAGGCAACGCCTTTGAAAACCATATTGATTACATGCCAGTGTGCTATATACATCTGTGTGCGTACTGTTAATAACGTAAACTATACAAATAGTATTCACAAAATATAAGTAGCATTGGTTTTTACAAACAACTCGTGTCTGGAGTTGACGTAGTATTACTTCGTGTTAAGATCGTCTAGGGAGACATATAATTATCCAAACGAATCTTGAAAAGCTGTAGGGACGTCACCTCCATGACTGATTGCGGGGGATCATTCCACTGTTTTACTACCCGTTGAGTGAAGAATTCAGAGTGGAGGTTTAGCCTTAACATTTTCGTGCGCAGCTTCATATTTTGTTCAGGAAGAGGAGACGAAGGTGCCTCTGAAACATGTTCTCAAAGCGCCTTTGAAAACCCTATTGTTTATTTGCCAAAGTGTCATATAAATCTGTTTTCCTACTCTTAATAACGTACACTATATAAATAGTATTCACAAAAGATAAGTAGCATTTTTTTACAAATAACTAATAGCTGCAGTTGACATGATAGAACTTAGTGTTAAGAACGTCGAGGGGAAACAAGGGACACATAATTATCCAAGCGATTCTTGAAAAGCTCTAGGGACGTCACTTCCACGACAGAGTCCAGGAGATCATTCCACTGTTTTACTACCCGTTGAGTAAAGAATTCAGAGTGGAGGTTTAGCCTTAATATTTTCGTGCGCAGCTTCGTGTCGTGTCCACGAAGATGAGGAGATAGGTGCCACTGAAACATGTCCTCGAAGTGCAACCCCTGCTCAAGGCCATGTTTTATCTGGTAAAATAAGGTAAGATCACGTCGTTGCTGCCTGTAACACAGTGGGAATAGATGTAGGCATTACAGTCTCTTCATTTAAGAGTGGTATTTTACACCTCTTACTAGCTTTGTTGCACGACGTTGAACATTTCTCGAGATATATTTTGCCTTTTGCGAGCCATGGCCACCACGCCTGTATGCCATATTCTAGGCTAGGTCGAACGAAGGTGCCAGTAGCTGGACTTTCAGCAGTCCTTCAGTTAATATGTTTCCGAAATTTTGTTCCAGTGCTTCCTTGGACTGCGAATGTACCCATAAAGCTTTTTAGGGCATATTGTGGTTTCTGTTATCAGATGACGCTCGAAGGTAGTTCCAGTAATCCATATTTACTTGCGGAATTTATTCCTTTGCTCTTTATATTTTGCAAATGATATGGGATCTTGAAGATAAAAGCACTTTTTTCCGCAGTCTCTGTTTCTTCTTTATGCTCCTTTTAACGGTCGGATTGCTCCACGGAGGTCATGCATATGGCCTTATTATTCTCATTGGGTAATAGACTTCAATTAGGCACGCTGTAATCCCTTGGAAATGCTGCCAGGTTTCTTTGCTTTCGGTTTTATTTACTTACCAGATTTCCGCGGATAAGCACGTCATACTGCGTTAAAATACTCTTTCCAAATTTTTCTGCGTCTCTTTATTTGCGGTTGTGGAAATAGGAGGGAACAAACGCAGGTAAAAGCAATATCGTCACTTAACCCTAGTGGTGGTTGTGAGTTCAATTCCCTTATGAATCCTTCTTCTTTAAAGAAAACGACATCTAAAGAATTTGACAGTTGACCTTCTCTCAGCCTGGTTTCAAACTCAATGTTCTAGGTAAGGTATTCGTCCAGAGAAAATTGTAGTAGTAAATAATTTAATGACCTTGCTGCGGCCTTTACTGCGGAACTTTTCCAATGAATACCAGGTGCGTTGAAGTCACCCATGAGTAATAAATTATCCTGATGCCATATCAATTTGAAGGATTTTAGAATTTTCACATCATCACTTTCGTTTGAGAAAGGAGGCCGCTAAACAACACATAGGTTAAGCGCGGCAATTGTTTGATTCTAATTTTGCAAGAAATTATTTCATACATTAGTAGTACAGTCAGAAATTTCCCTCTGACAGGAAGACAATTCCTGGGAAATATAAAGTGCCACACCTCCACCTCGAAGTTGAACTCTGTCACAACCCAGCATGTGGCAGTCCCCGATACTGAATTTGCTAAGGCCCATTTCTTCAGTTAGCCACGTCTCGGTCAATGCAATTATGTGAGGTTTCTGATCAGAGGCTAGGGATTTGAGCTCATCGAGTTCGTTGAAGAGACTCTGGCAATTGATATAGTATACTTCGAGAGACCGGCCACTAGCGCATCTATTAGTCTTGAAAGCGGGCGGGTTTTGATGGTTTTGCCTCTTTGATTGGTGAACTATGCAGTCAGCAAGGTCGCATCTCGATGATGATCTCATGACCTCAACTGTCCCCTCTTCGTTTTGACCCTGGTGTCCACGATGAGTTCCTCCTCTCTCACCTCCACTGGTAGTTACAAACAGTAGCTCTGCCTGCTTTATTATCTCTCACCCGAAAAGGAGCGTTCCGAACCCTCATACGTTGCCAGCAAAATCACAATACTATCCCATTGCATCTAGGTATTGATTTTTTAGTGAAGCAGTTTTTCCTAGTATTTTTTTTTAAATTGGCGGCTCGCCGAACTCCGCCTCCGATTTAACCGTAGGAGTTTTTTTACTGCTTCATTTCTAGTTCACCGTATATGTCAAAGATTGTGGACTATTATTTTAAAAATGGCAAATCTTTCTGAATCGGATATGCCTACCATATTATTCATTTCTGCTGTTAATATGGCTGCTCACATAGTGCAGCAATTATCCACTTTGTATTTATTTTTAGTGCGATACTAAGTTTGTAATGACGGGGCTCTTATGGGCCTTAAATATGCAATTTATTATTATTATTATATTGGTTAAGCTATCAGCCTGACTGCTTTAGGCCAAAAAAATATTTTTTGACGTGAATTATTCACCTCTCTCTGATTTTCAGGTTTTTTGCGTCATTGCTTCTTTGCTCTTTCAGTTCGCTTATCAGTCGATTCATCTTCATTCGTTCTCTGAGCTCATAGTCTGGTTGAAAAAAACTGCAAGCATATTCCGCAGGGACGAATTCTTTGTTGCAAGAGCTGTGCCTGCGCTTCGGTTTCTAAAATGATTTTTAAGGGTCGTAGCCGAGGGTTTAAATCACTGGATGGCTGAGCGTTCCCTATTCAATATGCTTTTAGAATGTCAATCAACTCACCGTCTCTTAAAAATGCTGTAACATGCTCTTAAAGAAGACCTAGGTCATGTTAAACTTTCTCCCTGGGATTTTTCGACGTTGATTCTGACACCTCTTTTATAAATGTATTTCGTTTACGAGTAAACCGAGCGCCTGCTGTTTTCGCATCATATAGTTCAACTGACGGAGCTCTCGTTCCCAGTTCATCTATTTTACTTACTCTGGAAAAACTGGGCACATAGCTCGCAAAGTCCAAATCATTTAAAGATTCGGTCAACCATGTGTTGGTTGTATTTTCTTCTAATTTACTGCGTTATCCGTTGCTCAATCCAGCCTCCGTTTCGTTAGACGTCTCCCTCTGGAGTTGTTGGCTTAGTTTGCGTTCACATGGTGTACTCACCTGACAGTCATGCGGTATAACTGGGAGTTTACGTCGGCCTTTAGCAGGCTGCTTACCAGCCGCCTTTGCCTCTGAATGTGCTTGCATAAGGTCTTGTTAGACTGTGGTTTTGCGGAAGGTGCTGAGCTACATGGTCTTGCTGCAGTATCGTAGTCTGCCAACCTTTAGACTGTTCTCCAAACGAGTCTGGAGTTTGTTGCAAGGATTCGGTTCTCTGTCTCCTCGGTTTCCACTCGTGGTTGTGTTCGTTGATGTTCTTACATTCTGGCAGGTGTGTGTAGACGGATTTCTCAACTGTTTTCGTGCCCACTGTATACTCGGCATCTGGTGGCGTAATCTTGTTGTGCTTTATGGGCACTGCTATTATCTCGGAGAGAAAGTCGAGGCTTCCCTCTAAACGTCTTACTCGCGTGGTAAGATCAAGACACCCATCGCCCTGTGCATGCGCAAGTGGAGGAACTTCGTTAGTGTTCGGTCCTGAAGCCGTTGGTGAAAGACTGCAACTTTCTTCTTAACTGGTGCCACGGGTTTTGCTAGGCGCTACTAAAAGCAATTGTAATATTTCTGGAAGAACCTGCTCAAAGAATGCAGTGAGCGGTTTCCTTAAGTTAACAGCCTCATTCTCCTTAAGGTATATATTAACGGCTTCACAGACTGGACGCCGCGTGATGGTCAAGTGGTCATGACGCTCGGCTATTAGGGGTCAAGGGTCAAGGGTTCAAGTCTAGCCAGCGACGAGCACTACTTTGTCCTGCAGAGTTTGATCGTACACGCTTACGTTGAACGATAGATGCGAGAGATATTCTCGGATCAGGAGTGTTTACAGAGCGAAGGAATGTTGTCAGACGGCAGATCCTTTGAAGGTTGGGAGTCGTTGATCCGCGGGGCTTCGACTACAGTCACGGTTGCTGGACTTGGACAGGGAAAGGAAAGTGAAAGGAAAAGTGTTGGTAGAATCCCCGCCGGTTTTCGCCCGTCCTGTCCGTTTCACTGCGCCCCCCCCCTCGTGAGTTTGGGCCCTGTGCTCAGTGCCTAGGTCAACAGTAGGTGATGGGATAACTACTTCAACTGTTACGGGGGAACTTGATCTATGGGTAATATGGGTAGAGTGTCAGGTGAACATGAGGGAAGTCGACCGCGGTATGGTTTGAGTTTAGAAAAATGGGCTGTAAATGGGGTCGCCTGGGGTTGGACTGCATCCCTAATCAGGAAGTTGGAAGGAAGAAAAGTGTCTAAAATGACGAAGGGCACCGCCAGGGGTTGTGGAAAGTAGAGGCTGTGCCACAGGGTGGTACTGTATTGAAGTGTACGACTAAATCGACAGTTTGAAAGGGTTGTCCAGAACATGTACGGTCGTAGTGCATTTTTTGATGCGTCGAAGCAGCTTTGATCAAGGACAGGGCTGCATTTTGTGCTTTTCGAATAACTTAACGGAGGTGTGTGCCATATTCAGTGGTAAGCATTGGCTAGCATTGAGTCTGCAGTGTGTAGAGGGTGGGTTAAATCACTTGGAAGGCGTAAGTCACGTCCTGTCATCAAGAAATGTCGTTTAAAACCGGCAGTGGTGTGCATTGAAACGCGGTATGCTAGTTAGCAGAAAGGAAGGCGGGCATCCCAATCGTGTTCAGGATCTTCTTGTAGGAAAGCTAGGAGTATGTTTTTGAAGGTACGGTTGGTTCTCTCGAATAAGCCATTGCCTTCTGGGTGGTATGGGGTTGTATGAGATTTGCAGACATCTAGTAGTTGACAAACTTCTCGAAATAGTCGGGAGTTGAAATTAGAACCACAATCTGAATGGAATGGCAGGGGTGCTCCCTAATGGCAATCCCATTCGCGGGTTATGGCGTTTGCCACCGATTGGGCGTCTTGGTACCCCAGGGGTATCGCTTCGACCCATTTAGTGAAATAGTCTATCATGACTAATATGTACTCGTAACCCCGTACGGATATTGGCAAAGGTAAAATAATGTCTAGACCAACGCGTTTGCCCGGGAACCTAGTTATCATCGGTTGCATGGATGCCCTTGGGGATGGGATAGGGGATTTAAATGCAGTGCACGTGTTGCAGGATTGAAAAAATTGCAAAACAGGTGACCGAAGTTGGGGCCACCAGAACCGCGTATGAGCTGCAAGCTCTGTTTGCTTCTTTCTATGTCCTAACTCTTTGTGAAGGTCTGTCCACACACTTTTGACAAGCGAACCAGGTACTACCAGATGTAACTGTTTTTTTATGTTGTTCGCAGTAAAAAAGGATGTCGTGTTTCTAGGGTGAGGTTTGGCCAATGATGGCGGAGGAGTTTTGCACCTTGGCTGCATCTCTTGTGAATTCGGCTTATTCCTGCCCTCTAGAATGTAATGCTATATAACGGATGTGTCTGGGTCTGTCTGTTGAGCTGAAGACCAGACATCTCGTGTCTGTTCGTCCATAATAATTGCGTTTACTATCGGTTGTAGCGTGTCGGCGTTGGTTGGTGAAGTGGACCATAGGCGGGCATGAAAGCGTCTGCGTCTGTATTCATTGAACCTAGACGGTATTGGCATTCGAAGTCGAAGTCTTGCAGGATTTTCTTGCCAACGGGCTAAACTGGTCCAGTGGGTCTTTGAATGACCGTAGCCATTTGAGTGCCCTGTGATCAGTGCGTAGCAGGAAGCGATTGCCTCTCAGGAAGTGTTGAAAATGTTGAACGAACGTAAAGATAGCAAGCAATTCCCGTCGGAACGTGCAGTAGTTTCGTTGAGTCTTCGAGAGCGTGTGGCTGGCAAAGCAGATAGGGTGTTCTAACCCGTGGTTATCTGTATCCCATTGCGAAACAGCTAGCGTCGGTATCCAGGATGAAAGTGGAGCATCAGTTTGTGTATTTGGTAACGCAAGGACACGTGCTGAACAGAGTGCAGATTTCAGTGTATGGAAAGCCTCGTCGCATTCAGAAGTCCATTTAAAGGTTCTGCCTTTCTCTGTCAGTTTATGGAGAGGTGTGGCTATGCACGTGAAGCTGCGGATGAACAGGCGGTAGTAAGACGCTAAACCGATGAAACTGCTCGATTGAGTTTGGTTCAGCGGAGTCGGCTAGTTTGAATTTTGTCTCTCTTTTCTGGGATTTTAGCAATCTGTCCCGTTGATACCCGATAGCCAAGGAAGCTAACTTTTGGTCTTAAAAAACGCATTTCCTAGGGTTAAGTGTTAGTCCCGCATCTCTGAGAGCTGTAAGGACTAGATTTAGGTTGGCGTTGTGTTCACTTATAGTGCGGCCGAAAATTATGATATCATCTAAGTAGATGAGACAGGTGTGAGGAAATAGATCCCCGAGGACCTTCTACATAAGGTGTTCGAACGTTGCGAGGGCGTTACGCAATCCGATAATGCCTTGGGGCACCGTGAACGCGGTGTTTTGTCAGTCTTTAGGGTCTATTTTGACCTGCCAGTATCCGGACTTGAGGTCTAGGGTTGATAACCATTTTGAATCTCCCAGGGCATCTAGTGTATCATCAATACGGGGTAACGGAAAAGAGTCACGTACGGTGACCACGTTTAGCCGCCGGTAGTCGACGCACAACCGTAGTTTACCGTCTTTCTTGGGGACGATAGCAATGGGTAATGCCCATAGAGAAGATGAGGGGTGGATAATTTCTGCGTTTAATAGTTCGTCTAACAGCTTTTCGACTTCGGCTTTATAATGAATGGGGATGCGGCGGGGTGGCTGCAACAGTGATTTGGCGGAACCTGTATCGATCACATGTTGCATTTTATTTGCGCGTCCGATTTCTGATGGTGCCCAGGCAAACACTTCGAGAAATGATTGCAGAATGAACTTTAGCTCTGATAGATGGTGAGGATCTACGTCAGATATTTGGGATGACAGTTCGACAAGGTTTGTTGATGGGAACGTTACTGATGCAATCACCGCTTCATATATATGATCGTGGTTCATCTCTGTTGATGCTATTTTATAGGTCGGCGTAGTTCTTAGGTGTAACTGTCGGCCTTTGACGTGTATAATACAGTCTGCTTTGGAGAGGAAATCGCTTCCTAGTATGAAATCCCAATCAAGGTTGGGGGTGACTAAGAAGCCGTGTTGGATCGTTGTAGAGCCAAGCCACACCAACAACTGTATCTTACCCGTGATTCTCATTGAAGTATTATTGGCAGACTTAGGGTTCGGCCTAGGGTAAGATCTGATTGCAGTCGTGAATATGGGAAGGGGATCGTAGAGGCCTGTAAAACTGAAAAATTAGCTCCTGTATCGACAAATGCTCGTTTTTATCTCCCGCGTGGTTAATATTTACTGTAAGGAATGGAAATATTGAGTGCATCTGGGCACAAGCAGGCAAAACAGATCTACACTTACAGTTGGAGTTGTGTCCACAGCGACGGGCGTGGGATCCAAAGGCGGCACAATATTGACAACCTGGGCGGTAGTTCGGGAACCGAACTGGTAGTTGAGGAGTCTGTCGAGCAGGCACATCAGTTTGAGTATCGCTGACACGGCTACTTATGTTCTGGACGTCTGCATGTGACTGAAAGTCGTCCTATCTCTTGTATTGACGGATTACCGCCGCCAGGCTTTGTGGGGGGTGGAGGAGGAAAATGTTTGCAGCAGTACGATCAAGAAGTCCTGACACAAAATGGTGTAGTATGAGTTCCTCTCGATCAACCTGTGGTAGGTTTGGGAATGTAAGGGATGCCAGGGGACCATGGTCTAGGGCGAATTCATCTAAAGATTGGTTGCGAGTTTGGCGAAGGTTTGCAAAACGTTGATTGGCAGTCCCCGGAATTAACTGGTTGTCAAAGAGAGAGGACAGCAACGCGGTTGCCATGGGAAACGGTGCGTTCATATGAACTTCTGCAGTAAGGGCAAGTTTGCGGGTTGCAGGAGAGGGGAACCTTACAATATAGCGGGTGTGGTTGGTTGGGGGAACGTCGGCGAGGAAGAAGGACAGTTCGATCAGCCAATTACGAATGTTTTGGCCCCGTTGGTAAGCGTTGGGGGCTAGAAGGGGGTTGGGTTGGCTGTCTGACATATGGGTAGGATGATACTATCTGTGCAATGTCTGAGGCTGTAAAAGGGGAGGTAAGCACGGACTGACACCGGCTGCCACCAAGAGATTGTCCTTCTTGGGTCCGTCACTATGGTGTCGACTCCCGTCTTCTGTATAAGACGCAGATCCAGGGAAAGATTCTTCACAGTCCAATTGAGCAGGCTCTGTAAGGGATTAATCCATCTCCGGGTTGTCTTGTTGCTGAGACTCATTCCTATTAAGGCTCCGAAAAGAAGATAACGCAGCGATGAGATGGAGATTTATTCTCGGGTATATATAGTTGATGAACGTAGAAAAATAGTAGTGAGAGATATTATCTGGGAAAGAGTGTAATAATGATGGATAATAAATAAGGTTGGGAGTCGTTGATCCACGGGGCTTCGACTACCGTCACGGTTGCTGGACTCGGAAAGGGAAAGGAAAGTGAAAGTGTTTTAAAAACCTCGCCGGTTTCCGCCCGTCTTGTCCGTTTCACCTCAAATATAGATCAAATTTCTTCTTTCACGTGCTCAGAGTTCATTGGCACAAAAATATGTTTTAGTTACTGTGATAGTGAGGTAGTTAAACGATTGGTGAGGGAACTGTATGGAAGGCGATCGAAATGCCAACACAAAACCCACTTTTCTCTGTATTATCGTTCACAAGCATTCTGATTCCCGAACTCCCAACTAATCCCTCCACATGCCCAAAATTATCCCCGCCGAAGGAAACGAAAAATGAAATTATAAAATTGGCGCTCATACGCAGCATGTTATTTAGCTCGTGTAATCTTTTATTGTTATTAAAAATACGTATTTCATGCTAGGTTTTATTAAAAAAATTCAGTTTTACCCACATTACGCCTGTCTTAAAAATTTCTTCTTCTTCTTCTTCTTCTTCTTCTTCTGCTCTTCAGAAACACCCAGTCACCAGTGCAAGTCACCCCTACTTTTGGTTGCAGAAGCTGTATAGCTTACCATAACTGAGAAGCAAATGTTCGTTCATTTATTTCTTAATTTTTTGGCTCTCAAATACTCAATTAAGCCTCTGTTCTCTCTATTATCTACCCAATTAATAACGGGGCGCTATACACTAGGCGTTACGTTGGATGTACTATTTTGCACTTACACGGGCTAATTATCGCTCGTTTACATCATTTGAGGTATGGGGGTGCAATATGACTGTTTGATAGGTTTTGCGATAGCTGGCAGTTAACGATGAGTGCAGTCGCGGCTATAAAATCGAGGCCATCATGGATTGGAACAACAGCATAAATAGAAGCCCTCTGCGCATCTTTACCGGTTGTATCGCTAAACGGAACTGCCACTTTGCATACCACGCAAGAGCATCATCGGCTAACCTCTTCTGGAAAATCAGCTGAGGTTGGATCAGGCATTGCTGATTCTGGCAGGGATATATAGAGAATAGTTTGAAGAAAAGAAGTTCATTGGGAAAACGGTAACAAACATTTTTATAAAAGTTTCGACACTGCTTCCCCAAGACGTCGTTGGCCGTGCTTTGCGTGTGTACTGAACAACTGACCCAAGCCGCGGCACCCTTCGAGATGATTGGTCGGCTTACATGATTGTGATTATTCAGATCCCGTACGAAACTTCGCGCTATCGGTGATTGGCCAGGTAGGTTGAGAGCATTATACGGTAACTCACACTAACGGACGGATAAAATGCCGTTGGTGTGGATGTGGAAGCCTGCATTAGACAGAGGTTTTAATGCAATAACAGATGCCGATAGCAGAATCCAAAATTATATCTGAAATATCAGGGCTCAGGACTCTGTTCTTAAGCTATTACTTTTCTTACTCGATGTCAGTGATTGTATGAACGGATTGGATGGCAAGGGGGTCACGTTTGCAGGCGATATCAAGACACGGCAAACAATCAACTGCAACAATGATGAACAGACTTAACAAGAAGGACACATCCACCTTTATTTGTTGCCCGAAAAATTGCATATTGTTTATTTGAAGGCTTTTAGCCAATGCCCTTGATAACCCTATTTATGTAAAATAATAATTGCATATGTATAGTCAATAGATAGTTGTGAACATTTAACATGTTTTCGAGTCAAATCATAGCGTTATTTGAAATGTATTTTCGCCGTTCAATGTGAATCAATGTAAAATAAAAGAAGAGCCAGAAAGATTTTACAAGGCTAGCTTTAAGTAGTGAAAAAAACTCCTGATCGTTTTTCCAGTGTTTTAAGGAGAAACATTACAGCTCGCTGAATGATTAACATTCGGGACGGGGAAGAGTTGACACAGGCACACGGTGTAGTCCTTCTCCCTTTAGTGCTATGGATCCGGTATTCTGCACCAGCAACAGGTGTGTCAGCGAATGGTTGCTCGCTGTCAACTGAGGAATTAACTGATTACGGACTGCAGAGCCAGAAATATTACCCCCAGCATGAAGCCTGGCACATGATGCAGAGTCCGTGAAGAGCATCGGAATGGAAGAGAGAGAGAGAGTCCACCTAGGCAGCATCCGAAATTCGTGAGAAGTGACCTGAATGTAATAAACTGGTGATGGCTCTCTTAAACAAAGAATCGCTTTGCTGAACTTCGATAACTCTGGCTAGCCTATTCCAGATTGGTATAGCGTTTACTAAAAAGTGACGATAGCTAACTGTGGGTGCCAGAGAAAGAAATAAAATGACATCTCTATGACTGATGCGCCGAGAATGGTCGAGTTGCTTAAGAGTAGTAAGGTGGTTAAAGGTACAACTGTTTAAAAGTAAAAACAGTAAAATAGTCCCTTCTGTAATCTGCGAAGCCAAAAAGGGTCGAGGTTAGTACGCTCACAGCGTTTGTGGTAGGACAGGTTTCGGCGTTCCGAAGTGAAAAATCTTTTAGTAAAGAAATGCTGAACTGATTCTATCTTCTTCCGTTTACTGGCGTACAGAAGGCAACATGGAAACGGGCAGTATTCCAGACTACGTTTGACATACATTTTATAAAGGCTAGTTCAAATATTGACGATTTTAAAATTTCTGAGAATAAACCCAATAGTTCGGTTTGCTTTCGAGACAATTAGGGCACAGTGCTCTGACAGACCAAGACCACTAGAATATGATATACGGAGATCCTTACTAACTCCGGGCACATTTAGGTCATGACCATGTATGCATAGCTGGGGCTGACACTCATAGCCAAAAACCCAAACGGAGCATTTGTACTAAAAAAGGGAAAGACGCCATGCGCAACACCACTAAGCGAAGGCGCGATGTTGCGCCTACCATAATGAAAACAATCAGCAACATCATTGACGAAAAGGCAAAATAGGAGTGGGCCAGGCACGCTACTCTGAATAACTGCACTCATCACTTAGCAGTTTTGACCCCCTGTTTACACTACAAGTCTCACACTGCTTCACTCGACGTAGCCTCACTTGCCGTCCTTATAAATACACGTACAAAAGTAGATTTATAAAGCGCAAACATAGAATTTTAGTTGAAATTTTAAAAAAAAGAAATAAAAATAAATTAAATTTGGTGGGTCTTTTGAAATTGCTTTCGAATTTCAGCCATTTGGAATTTACGTAGTTTAAGTTTCTACTTATGTGAAGAAGAAAATTTGTTTTGGAATAACTTGAGTGAATTGTTCAGTCTCTAAATTTGTGTTTTATTTACTTGAACTTGACGATCCATGTCAACCAGGCTGGTATTCCGTAATCTAAATTTAGTCTGGCAAAGACGTCAAAACTTTTTCGAAGAGATCAGATGGGAATAGTTTAAACGCACGTCTGATCCTACGCAGGGTACATGTTGCCTTCTGGAATGCTTTCTTACAGTGTTCTGAGGGCATCCAATTCGCAGTTTTCCACATGCTTAGCTATTTGTGTGTTTCTACCTCTTTTAATGCTTTGCCATTAATAAAGTACTGGTGTTTCTGAGAAACTTTTCCTCTTCCAAAGTGACCATGCAGTAATTCACGGTTGCCTTCCGATTGTTTCATCGAAAAAGGCTAGCGCCATTCGTAACTATCATGCTTTTGACCTCGTAGATATGAGCTTAATTAGTAACTTTTTGGACTCATTGGACTGGCAGCATCTCTCCTCCATGAACGACGCAGCAAGTCTTTGTGACTTCATGTCAGTCTTTTCAAATAACATCCTGGAACTTGTGCCAACGAAAATAGTCAAGCCTTACTCTTCGGAATCCACCGTTCCTCACTTTCTTTTGCAACGACTAAAGAATTTGAAGAAGCAGTTTAAAGATCATTATACAAGTTCGTTATCTGTTTATCTTAGAATCGCAAAGATTTTTGAATTAGCCTCTTAGATTCGTCTCGCACGTGACAGACAGAGGGAATCTTGCGCACTCAGTGAGCGAAACTTTGCAAAATCTGTTGCTCAACTGTTCCACCGTCGATCCTCCTCTAAACGAGGTTATGAAATTCCTCCATTACTGAACGAAGACAAAAACTTCGTTCTCGAAGAATCTGATAAGGCAGAACTGTTTAGTGCATTCTTTGCAAATCATCTTACGATGGAATCTGAACCGGTTCCGACGTTTCAGGCATCCTCATTCAATGTTATGAGCACCATTAATTCCTCCTTAGAACTAACTCGTAAGCTAATAATGCGTCTGAAAAACTCGCACTTTTCGGGGACTGACAGTATTCCAAACTCAGTTATAAAGAGCGTGCCAAGCTTCCCCCGATTGCTTAGCCGTATATTCTCAGTTTGTCTTCTGAACGGATTCTTTCCTGACTCATGGAAGACGTCTATTAGTCTTCCTGTCTTCAAGTCGGGATCTTGTTCGGACGTAAATAATTATCAAGACGTTCACAAAAACCCCGCTCTAGCAAAACTTCTTGAAACAATTATTTTTAATCAAATTCTCGACTTTTGCTTAGAAAATAAGCTCTTAAGTGACTCGAAATATTGTTTTCTACCTGGGAGATCATCCGAACTGTGTCACTAAGCTTTTTTTAACCTCGTCACATCCCTTCGTAATGAGCAACAGTCAGTGGTTGTGATCTACTTTGACCTGAGCAAAGCCTTTGACAAGGTACCGCACAGACGTCTTCTGGTGAAACTCGACGCCCTCGGCATCCGGCTTCCTCTCCTTGACTTCATTGGTTCCTACTTGTCTAACCGCAGCCAGAAGGTCTATGTAGGTAACAGATATTCGACGCCTCAGCCGATCACGAGAGCGTTTTTCAAGGCACGGTTCTAGGTCCCCTTCTCTTCATTCTGTACATAAACGAAATTTCCATTTTACTCACAAATTCACAAAATGTCGTTTGCGCTGACGATCTCAAGTTCATTTATTCATTTTCTAAAAACACTGCCAATAGTCTTGAAAGCGGGCGGGTTCTGATGGTTTTGCCTCTTTGATTGGTGAACTATGCAGTCAGCAAGGTCGCATCTCGATGATGATCTCATGACCTCAACTGTCCCCTCTTAGTTTTGACCCTGGTGTCCACGATGAGTTCCTCCTCTCTCACCTCCACTGGTAGTTACAAACAGTAGCTCTTCCTGCTTTATTATCTCTCACCCGACACGGAGCGTTCTGAACCCTCATACGTTGTCAGCAACATCACAATACTATCCCATTGCATCTAGGTATTGATTTTTTAGTGAAGCAGTTTTTCCTAGTATTTTTTTTTAAATTGGCGGCTCGCCGAACTCCGCCTCCGATTTAACCCGTAGGAGTTTTTTACTGCTTCATTTTCTAGTTCACCGTATATGTCAAAGATTGTGGACTATTATTTTAAAAATGGCAAATCTTTCTGAATCGGATATGCCTACCATATTATTCATTTCTACTGTTAATATGGCTGCTCACATAGTGCAGCAATTATCCACTTTGTATTTATTTTACTGCGATACTAAGTTTGTAATGAAGGGGCTCTTATTGGCCTTAAATATGCAATTTATTATTATTATTATTATATTGGTTAAGCTATCAGCCTGACTGCTTTAGGCCAAAAAAATATTATTTTTTGACGTGAATTATTCACCTCTCTCTGATTTTCAGGTTTTTTGCGTCATTGCTTGTCTTTTGTTTTAAAAATGGCAAAAAGTTCCTAATCGGATATGCCTACCATACTAATCATTTATGCTGTTCATATGGATGCTCACATAGTGCAGCAATTATAATCTTTGATATATACGGTGAACTAGAAAAGAAGCAGTAAAAAATCCTACGGTTAAATCAGAGGCGGAGTTCGGTGGCCGCTAATTTAAAAAAAACTACGAGAAAAAAACTGCTTCACTTAAAAATTAATAATTAGATGCAATTGGATATTATTGTGATGTTGCTGACAACGTATGAGGATTCGGAACGCTCCTTGTCGTGTGAGAGATAATATAGCAGTCAGAGCTACTGTTTGTAACCACCAATGGATGTGAGAGAGGAGGAACTCATCGTGGACACCAGGGTCGAAACGAAGAGGGGACAGTAGATGTCACGAGATCATCACCGAGATGCGACCTTGCTGACTGCATAGTCCACCAATCAAAGAGGCGAAAACATCAGAAACGGCCACAATCATCAACAGATCCCGGAGAACATCGACAGTGTTGCAAATCGGAATAAAATATCAAGGATGTCAAGAGTTGGCAATGATAGTTTAAAGAGGGGGACAATCGACAGGGTTGTAAAATTGAAGGAAATAATCAAGTTTGTCAAGAGATGACGATGAAAATTGAAAAGGAGTGTACGAGAAAGTGACTGCAAAGATTGACTCTGTAGAGGATGACGGAAATATAATTAGAGACCAATATAATATCAAGGGAGCTGCCTCAAATACCAGGATGACCGTTTTCAAAATCCTAAAGTTGCGAGTTTGGGAAGGAAACAGACAATAAGAATTTCATATCTTCAGAAGTTTAATATTTGCGTAATTTGGTTTTGAAAATAGCTAATGTTGACGACAACCTAATTTCCCGTTGAAGATTATTCCAGAGGAGAGCATATTTGGAGGCATAAAGTGAGAAAGATAAGTTGTAGAGCTAAGGGGTGGTGAAATGATCATGGAGGAATTACGAGTGGCATAGGGTCAATCTACCGGAGCAAGAACGTTAATTCGTGGGAGATTTGGGCTAGAGTTAACGCGAAACAGGAAGCAGAGACCAGCTTCGAGTCTTCTAACCCACAGAAATTTAATGTTTGCTAACTGGCATCTATCCATATAAGAGAAACTGGATCCAGCACGAGAAAATAGTCTTTGTGTAAAAACCCTCTGAACGTTTTACATCTTACTGCGTCAGAGGCGTTAATCAGCTCAAAGAGGGGACAGCATATTCTAGGGTAAGAAGAACAAACATGCGGTATAGGTTTAACTTTATTTCAGGAAGTAAGAAATTATGTGATATAAAACCACATATCTGTGCAGCCTTTGCAGAAATTCGAATTTCATGAGGCGATAACGCTAGCTTATTCGTGTAACTAAGACCTAAGTCTCTTATAGTTGATCATACTAAAAGTGTACTATTTTGAAATACTAGGGGTCCAGGAAACTTGGCAGGGCCAAAACATATGAAACTACTCTTGGATGTAAAAAACGCTATACACCAATTACAGCTCCAACGCGAGAGCATAAGTAGATCAGTGTTGATTTTATCAACGCAACTATTGTTTAGTGCAATGAATGCACTAAACAATTCTCCTTTGTCAGAGTCTTCGAGAACGAAGTTCTTGTCTTCATTTAATAATGGAGGAATTTCATAACCTCGTTTAGAGGAGGATCGACGTTGGAACAGTTGAGCAACAGATTTTACAGATTTTGGCTCACTGATTGCGCAAGATTCCCTCTGTCTGTAACGTGCCAGACGAATCTTAGAGGCTTATTCAAAATTCTCTACAATCCTTACATGTAAAGATAAC
>WEDG01002556.1:0-117500 GCA_017591395.1 Schistocephalus solidus
TTTAATGTCATGTCATTCTGTCTATATCACTAGCCACGATGTAGCTGCTGGCGGAGCTCGAAAGTGAGCCCCAAAGCACAACGAGACGAGTGAGTACCGTAACCGATCGGTGAGGCGTGCCTCGCCACCAGTTATTTTGTGTCACTGCAGACCGGGTATTTATTCAAACGATAATAAGCGCACACCGATCTATTGGCTACCCGAAGCAAACAAACCGCGTATAGAAATTCTTCGAGGCACCGATGAACTCAGGTTCAATTAAGTGCTAAGGAAACATCTGCTAGACACTGTGTGGAATATCTGCGCCGTACTCGAGCGCATGTTTGTGTTTCCAGTCCCAACTGATAGTCAGGGTTATGATTGGCTGGATGAAAGCAGAATAAGCCCGAAAGAAAGGGTATCAATTTAACTACATTTTCTGTCGTCCCTCCTCTCTGCAATCATAATTTGGCCAACGTCGGCCTGGTATTTGGTTGCCAATTCATAACCTTTACCACCCATACGGAACTGGTGTGCCTTGGGAAGCCAACAGATCGGTGTGCGACCATTCCTGTTTGGTCGGTGTGAGCAACTTGAAAATTCCCGAATACAAGTCTATTTTCCGACGAACCTTTCTTCTTCAATATATATATATATATATATATATATATATATATATATATATATATATATATATATGATAGTATGTTGCTCACCGATCTGCTTAAGGAACATGTAGGTTCCGTTGTGCCCTGGAGCTCATACTAGAGCCCTCGCAGGCGGTCGCATAGCGACATGTAGCATATGATGTTAAAGTGGAACCGACAAAGACAAGGGAGACCGGAATGGCCATTTCTGGTTTATTAGCCGTCTGGCTGGCTGGTGACTGGCTGATGACGGCTAAAAAGCCTGAAATGGCCATTCCGGTCTCCCTTGTCTTTTTCGGTTCCACTTTAACATCATATGCTATATATATATGATAGTGTGAGGCTCACCGATCTGCTTAAGGAACATGCATGTTCCGTTGTGCCCTGGAGCTCAGACTAGAGCCCTCGCAGGCGGTCGCATAGCGACGTGTAGCATATGATGGAATGGAACCGACAAATACAAGGGAGACCGGAATGGCCATTTCTGGCTTATAAGCCGTCATCAGCCAGTCATACCCAATCCCAAGTGTGGCACACCTGGGATTCGAACCCGCGACCTTTGGTATTTGAGTCGAACGCTCTACCATTTGAGCCACGGGCTCGTTGTTTTGTCGGTTGTGATCGGGAATATGATGATAGTGTGGGGCTCACCGATCTGCTTAAGGAACATGCATGTTCCGTTGTGCCCTGGAGCTCAGACTAGAGCCCTCGCAGGCGGTCGCATAGCGATTGCGGGTTCGAATCCCAGGTGTGCCACACTTTGGGATTGGGTATGACTGGCTGATGACGGCTAATAAGCCAGAAATGGCCATTCCGGTCTCCCCTTGTATTTGTCGGTTCCATTCCATCATATGCTACACGTCGCTATGCGACCGCCTGCGAGGGCTCTAGTCTGAGCTCCAGGGCACAACGGAACATGCATGTTCCTTAAGCAGATCGGTGAGCCCCACACTATCATCATATTCCCGATCACAACCGACAAAAACAACGAGCCCGTGGCTCAAATGGTAGAGCGTTCGACTCAAATACCAAAGGTCGCGGGTTCGAATCCCAGGTGTACCACACTTGGGATTGGGTATGACTGGCTGATGACGGCTAATAAGCCAGAAATGGCCATTCCGGTCTCCCCTTTGTATTTGTCGGTTCCATTCCATCATATGCTACACGTCGCTATGCGACCGCCTGCGAGGGCTCTAGTCTGAGCTCCAGGGCACAACGGAACATGCATGTTCCTTAAGCAGATCGGTGAGCCCCACACTCATCATATTCCCGATCACAACCGACAAAACAACGAGCCCGTGGCTCAATGGTAGAGCGTTCGACTCAAATACCAAAGGTCGCGGGTTCGAATCCCAGGTGTGCTACACTTTTGATTGGGTATGACTGGCTGATGACGGCTATAAGCCAGAAATGGCCATTCCCGGTCTCCCCTTGTCTTTGTCGGTTCCATTCCATCATATGCTACACGTCGCTATGCGACCGCCTGCGAGGGCTCTAGTCTGAGCTCCAGGGCACAACGGAACATGCATGTTCCTTAAGCAGATCGGTGAGCCCCACACTATCATATATATATATATATATATATATATATATATATATATATATATATATATACATATCTAGCAGAATAACATGACCGACAAAGACAAGGGAGACTGGAATGGCCATTTTCTGGCTTATTAGCCGTCATCAGCCAGCCATACCCAAAACCCAGGCGCTGCGGCGCCCGAGCCTCGAACTCGCGACCTTGTTGGGCAGAAGTCCAACGCTCTACCCACTGCGCCACGAGCTCGTTGTCTTGCCGGTTTCGATCGGGAATATTGACAATGGTAATGGGGCGCTCACCGATCGGTTACAGGACTCACTCGTCCCGTTGTGCCTTGGGGCTAACTCTCAAGCTCCCGCCAGCAGCCGTAAGGCAGCTAAGTATATAGGCAGAATAACATGACCGACAAAGACAAGGGAGACTGGAATGGCCATTTCTGGCTTATTAGCCGTCATCAGCCAGCCATACCCAAACCCAGGCGTTGCGGCGCCTGAGCCTCGAACTCGCGACCTTGTTGGGCAGAAGTCCAACGCTCTACCCACTGCGCCACGAGCTCGTTGTCTTGCCGGTTTCTATCGGGAATATTGACAATGGTAATGGGGCGCTCACCGATCGGTTACAGGACTCACTCGTCCCGTTGTGCCTTGGGGCTAACTCTCAAGCCCCGCCAGCAGCCGTAAGGCAGCTAAGTATATAGGCAGAATAACATGACCGACAAAGACAAGGGAGACTGGAATGGCCATTATAATAAGTAATAAGTAATAATCACAATAAAGTATACCGATGTATGGTCTAGGGCTAGTCAGTATCGGAAATAATTTCCCGTAATTCAGCGAAGTGATAATGATGAGAACTTTCTTTCTCATAGTGACCTATACAGGTAAGAAACTCGGGTTACATTCTCGGGAAACGTCGCGTGTCGATGTGTGGGCGGAATCAATGAGCTAAGGGTCGGAAGATGACCAAACAGAAACGGTGCGTACAAACGCTGAGACGAAGAGCACAGGGAATTTAAAAAATATAAACACTAAAAAAGTAAGGCCGAGTAGTCCTTTATGCACATTAATGACATCGATAAGTACGGAACATGCAACACCAAGACCAGCTAACGGGCAGGCAACGAAAGGCTTAAAGCCAAGAGTCCCTGGCAATACCTGTTAGTTTGCGTTAAACATCACTTCGTTACACAAAGACCGAACTTCTCAAGTAACATCTCTGTCTCACCTGCACTATCCAACTGTTGCAGCCCAACTTGTTGGATGTGAAGATAAATCAACATACCTGTGGTTTATACCTGCAAGGAGAACCTGGTGTGGCTAGCACAATGATAAGGCCAATCGTGTAAATTTGATGAAGAAGCACGACGCACCGCACACTTATTTACAACGATGCACAAATTTTGCGTTACAGGTAGTTCTGACCGAATCGGAACATACATAGAACAACACCAGCGTTCTGTTTCTGGTGGAGATGCGAAACACCAGTTGGGGAGACTCAGGAGCAAGGATGCCCAGAAACCAATATGGCAATGTAATGGGCTCGTCGGTGGACAAAGTCACCGTTGAATAGTATACAGAATGTTTGTTCTTTGTCGTTGCGGTCAGCGATGTCCAAATTTCGTGGCGTACACTGCTTCAGATTTGTGAAATTATATACTTTCATTAAAATAAAACATATCATTTAATAAGGTATGGCGACTAAAGTTGATTTTTCCTCGGGCAATTTGAGGAGGCGATACACAAAATAACAAGGCTGCCTGAGCTATGAAAAACAACCAAAATGAATACCATTCTCCGCGTTTCACTCTAGGCAAATCTGTTAAAGTACCGTTAATTTATATTTATATATATATATATGTTTATATAAAGTTTAGGCTAGTAAGATCATAAGAGCAAGTATAACAGACTAGACTAGCACGAAGAAGAGACCTGTAGCAGATACTAGTAAAAGGCGTAAACGAACCCGCGCTCCCCGTTAATCAGTCAGTCAAACAAGCTGATATAGGGTATACAAATCGTATCTGCTCACATTTCCGAAGGAAACGTATTCATTGACCAAAATGATTAGGGTTTTCGGTCCATATATTTCCACAGTTCGAAGGCCAACCAAAGAGTTTTCCAACGAGTTTTTTTTCTCCCACATGTAATATTAAACAGTATAAATGGCATGAAAAGGTATAAAACATACAGTTTAACCCATGCATTACCCAGTAATATCTGACTTTGCGTTTTGTCAAGCACTGTTAATGGTGTACTACACGCACTGAGACGTCGGTGTTCAGCAGAAGTTTGTGGAGTACAATCCGCTTTGATAGACTTTCCTGACGAGGAACTGATTCACTTCGAATTAGGCTTCTCACGGGATGGCTTGCGATCAGACTATAGATTGAATTCCAACTTATTCAAAGTTCACAAAAGCACCCATTACCGAAGAATCATAAACAACGCGTCCGTTACTTCTTCAATCCGCAATATCTTATTAAACTGAATGGTCTTCCAGATAAAAGTGGTGAGTAGACCAAATGAGCAGATGTTCATTTACTTGCAGTGACCACTGGCGAGCAATTTTTCGTGAATTGGCGATGATAGGTAAGCTCGTGAAGCAGGTAATCTGTGAGTCATTAGCAAATGAGATTTAAGATCGGAAATTTCTCTCTTGGGCATGGCCATCCGGACAGGTATCACAATTTAGAAGACACCTTTGACCCCTATTTGATTATCGTCGACTCAGGCACTACCTATAATTTATGAGACAGAAGCCTGAGATTAAGCCACAAAATCCATCTAAGGGATTTATTTGAAGTCATCTGCTTTGCAGAATGAACCCGAAACTAATGAAACATTTTTTCTAAAGTTTTAAGTGGTTCCTGTATGTCGCACATATGTGTACAATGATAATTCAGTATATATAAGGGAAATAGGCAGAGCCTTTGAAAACCCTATTTACAGATAGACGCTAGCAAAACAAGCAAATGTTACATGGCGATAGTCGTTTTAGTATATCAATCATTGCTGTCGACTAATTATATGTTCATCAAGTAAAAATGCATTAAGTCTTCTTTTAAACATTTCTACGCTTTCAGCCTGAACAACTGAGGCTGGCAGTTTGTTCCGTTCGTCAATCACCCGTTGGGAAAAGAAGTTGGCCCGCACTTCAAGTTTGGCGTGATTTCTTTTCAGTTTGTATTGGTGACCTCGGAAACTTTTCATGTTTACCAATTCAAAAAAGTTGGCCATCTGAAGAGCACAATCAACTCCTCTGACCAGTTTGAAGACACAGATCATATCCCCTCTGTATTGCCTATAAGAGAGAGGAAAAACTTTAAGTCTTGCTAGGCGGCCCTCATATGGTAGGCATTCCAATCCTTTGAATAGTTTCGTTGCCCTCCGTTGAACTTTCTCCAGCAGAGCATACTCATGTTTCGTCCAAGGGCGCCACGCCTGAACGCAATATTCCAACACCGGCCGGATAAATGCTCCAAACACGCACTCAAAAAGCTCTCCGTCAAAAATTAACGAAGGACCTCCTGATTGCGCCTAAGATACACATAGCTTTCTTTTGCGATATTCGCACAGTGCGACGATGGTTTGAGAGTTGGTGTTATCCATATACCCAAGTCCTTTAGAATGTTTACCTCCTGGAGTTGGTGACCGCTGATGGATAACTGGTATTCAGAGTGGATTGTTTACTCTTGGTCATTTGCAAAGGTCAACAGTCCTATTAAATACCCTCTTATAAAAACTGCCACAGCCTGCAAATTCGGTTGGTTGAGCAATATGAGCTTGGATACTCCTCATCCATCTAGGCTCCTTTTTGGTGCTGACTACGATCAGTGAGCTGTGCTGTAAGCAGCAAAGGTTACAGCGCCTCGGGACCTTTTTGGGAACAAGGCCGACAAGCGCGATACCTCTGCAATTACTTTATCCTGTATTTATAAATTTCACTGTGGCCTTCTTTTAAATGAGCTATTATAGCTGTTTCTCCCGCGGTTTAGAAGTCTATGTTGTAACAGTAACTGAGGTATGTCTTCAAGGCAAATTTTCCTAAACTTTCATGCCATACCATCAGGTCAATGCAGTGGAATTATTTGACAGCCACAGGTAATATTTCTTAGATAAACAATGAAGCGGGATCTTCCTCTGACTCTTAAAACTGAAGTTGACATTTTAGATGATGCCCGTGAACTGACATTCAATTTTTTTCCATGAGAGGGGATGTGGAGGATGTCGGTACGTACCTTAAGAACTGCGGCAGTTGGCATTCCGATTCTAGTTTATACTATTTTTTGGGAGAATTAGCGACAATCAACATATGCCCAAAATAATAAACATGTAGTATCTAAAAGTTCACCGATCATTGCAGAATTCAATTGTTCCATTGTGCCTTCGACCTCTACCCGATCCCCGCCAGCAGACACTCAGTGGTTAATATATAGAAAGATAGATGTTTTATTTGAGTACCCGAAAGGGCACTGTCATTGTATAATAATCCATTAACACGAGCGCGAAATCATGTACAGTTAAGTTTGAATAGTAGGTCAGCTATTAGCGAAGACAATTGACACAAATCAGTGTGGTCAAAAAATTAGATAAAAGAGCAGACAGTGAAAAATCTCCTTAAACATTTTAATGTAAGAGGTATATCTTGAATGGAGGTTATAGGATTTTAAGGAGAAAAAACGTTTGCTCCTAGGTGAAAAACATATGCGTTTGGTAGGACCAACATGCTTACGAGAGAGTTTGAGCGTTCAAAACGCTCCTCGGCGTGGGAGAAATCATTTACCGACAGAGGCTACTTTTCAGCACCGCAGGTGTGATCCCAATGCGTATCGACAGGCTGTAAGCGTTACTGGCAAGGATTCTAGACAGCGAAAAACCTTCGCAGGCATCATCCGTACGCTAAGGGTCAAACGAGGAAAGGACCGTACAGATCGAGAAGGTCATGGTAGAATTGCCAGAGAAGCAACCACGATACTCTCATCACTGATTTCTCAGACCACCAACAGAGGAGCCCGAAACGATCGTCAACAGTCCGAGGAGAGTCAACACCGTGACACTGCTGCGCGAGGGCATATGAAGCCATATGTTAGGTTGCTTCTGAGCGTAGTATGAAAGGGTAATGGGAGATCCGATAATTGAGTAAGACGAGATCAAAATAATGCGCTCAGGGGTGCTAGTTGTCATGAGAATCGATAATGAATCGGAGGCCTGCGCAGCTCAGTATTCCGATTGTAATTCTGATGATGGTTATTGGCATTCGAAATGAACGTGCCTCAAAACGAGTTTGCAATATGACAATTGTTTGGTGAGCATTTTACGGAGGCATGAGTCATGAAGACATCATAGTTCGTGGGGAAACAATGCATGGAAGATATAATTTGGCGACGGCCTTCTAAATTTCCGAGGGTCCTTCTGTGGTCATGGAGAAAGCTGCTCGGGAAGGAAGAAGAAAATAATTATAGGCAAAAAGTTTCTAACTAAGACGAGGACTTGACCAGAGACTGGCGGGCTAGAAAATGGTCATTTCAGTGTCCATTGTTTTTCTACGTAATGTCTTTCTGTCTGTAGTACTTACTCTCCACTTTCATATCGGAGCTCTTTTTTGGCCGTACTCTTTGTCTCTCTTACAAAAGTTTGAAGCAGCTCATGCTTTCCGCCTTTGGCAAATAAGTTGCACCAGAAATCGCGCACCCACGGTTCCACGCAGCCCAGATCTAGGCATATGCAACAGATATAAAAGTCAAGCGCAAGTGCTCATACACTCAAGTAACACCCCTCAGTCCTCCGAGGGGGCACCGAGGACTCATGCATAACGTTAGCTTATTCACAACCATATTCGCGTAGCGGACAGATGCTCTCGAATGTCTAGATGCTGCTGCACTTTGGGAGCTCTGGCCTGCACTTAGTTTCTGTAAATAATACGTTACGTCTATTTGTGTGTTTCCCATTCTCCTATACAACGAGAAAGACTAACGAGTATTGCGGTGTTTTGAGTACACTCACTACTCACAGTGCTGCCAGTTTGTAAAATGTAGCGAAGGTCCATTTCAGGCTAGTCTCTGCGCTCTTGGTTTCATTATACGCTTAACTCCGGCTTTGTTGCAAGGCAGTCTATTGGTCTGGCATATCAATTTTTGTTACCTAGCTTTTAGTTTGACAACCATATCTAACATTTCAAGCAATAGCGTGCATTTTTAAAATCCAAAACAAACCAGCCCCCTATTGTAGTTCAGTCCGCTCTTCCAACTAATGCTGCAACACATCCAGTATCTCTCTGCTCTTCAGTGAAGTAATTATATCTAAATATTGCCTATGTTTTAATAAATTGCCTTTTGCAGAAATTTAGCAAATACATGCAGTTCGTTTCCCCTGATTTTACTAAGCCCAAGATCAGCAGCTTTTTGAGTCTGCGCTACCCAGTCCTACAATTTTTCCACCGATAGATATTTTCAGAATTTGTACAACAATCTTGAGCTAATTTGCTGACATTATGACCATATGCTGCCGTTGTCACCCACATGCCCATTTATGCATGTGGCCTCCAAGACGCTTAATATTCCATATAAAATGGACACTTGCACCGGGCGTGACCCTGTCTGGCTCGGCAGCAGCTTGAAGCCAACTGTTGCTGCAACCTTTGCTGAATGACAGAAACTAAACAGAGCTCAGACTTATGCGAGTCTCTCAAAAAAGGGGACAATAAGACCTGGTAGATGTGGGATAATTAACCAGAAGTGGTATTTGTTGTGTCCTTTTCTTCGTTAGTAATACCGCAGCACCCTTGCTGCTAGCCACTCTGTGTAGACCAGTGGGGCCCTAGACCGAGCTATAAAGCACAACAAGAGGAATATATCTTGAAGCGCGTTTGGGTAGTAGCCATCTACCGTAGTTATATACCCGATCGCAAATGTCAGGACAAATAACCGGTGACTCAAAGTCTAGGGCGTTGTAATTCTAATCAAAAGGTCACCTGTTCGAGTAACAGAGGTTTCTTACCTGGGATTGGGTATGGCTGACTGATGACTATTCCAGTCTCCGTTATCTTTGTTGTTATTTTTCTCTCCGTTTTTCTTAAATATGCGTATATATGTATATTCAGAAAGCCCATATCGATAAGGATGAGGGAAGCTGTAACAGTAATTTCTGGCTCATTAGCCGTTATCAGCCAGCCCTAACTCTACGACAGGCAATATGACCCGAAACATAATAGTTAGGACTCTAACGCCCTAACCATTGTGCAAAATATGACCACTCTAGTCTCTGTTGTCTTTATCAGTAGTGTCTTTCTGTCTGTAATATATCAACCAACGAACGGCTGTTGGCGGGGGTTGAAAATGAGCCCCGAGGTACGACGGGACAAATGAATCCCGTAACCGTTCAGTGAGCGCCCATCCATGAGCTATATATTAGCTCTAGTTAGTGCGTAGTATAAAAGACACGTTTAGCACCTGTTCACCGCAGAAACGTTATTACGGTGCTAATAGTTTTCAAGGGCACACGTGAATGCCAGGAATTATGCTTTATGATTTAGAGGCAGTAAGTAACTTCCGTAAACAAACAATTGATGAATTTTAAATCGAAAGGCGACGACAAGCCGATGAGGTTACCTTTGCCGAAAACCCATCGTTAAATGTTGCGAAGCTTTTTTCGCGCACACTAAAAACGCAGAGAAAAACTCAGCACCCCGTACTTTGAGATGCCTTAGGAAACCCAATAGCTGACGCTAAGTTGACTGCTGATAGCTTCAATGCTTTCTTTGTCTAGAACGTTTAGTGAACATACCGTCGCGCCCTTTCCTAACATCCGGGTTTGGACCGGTAACGTCCTCGAAACCATAACTTTTACCCTCTGGGACGTGACCGTAGCCATTCGGAGTTTTCGTCAATCTTACAGTCCAGGACCAGATGGCGTCCCGGTTAGCGTTCTAAAGGCGGATGCAAACGATATATTTCCATCCCTTCTGTAAAAGATATTTAATCTTGCTCTTGAAAGTAAAACTTTCCCTACTTTATGGAAGGAATCGCACATACTGCCTATTCCGAAAAACGGCCGACCTACGTCATTTGACGACTTTAGACCAATAAATACACTACCAGCAGTCTCGAAGATCTTCGAGTCCTTGATCAAAGAAAAGATGATGTGTCACCTAAGAGAAAATAACCTACTTAATGCGGCTCAGCATGGTTTTCTCGAAAAAAGGTCTTGTGACACTTGCCAGCTCTCTTTCTTTGATCATGTGCTACAATCTAGAGACAGCGGTTTTGCAATTTACACCGTTTACTTCGATTTCACTTAGGCTTTTGATCGTGTTGACCATGATCTTCTACTACTGAAACTTGCCTCCTTCGGCATAGGTAAAAAGCTTCTGAACTTAATATTTTCTTATTTGAATGCTCGCGCACAACGGGTTAAAATTTTTGATGTTATCTCCAACCCCACGCATGTGAGGAGCAGAGTTATTCAGGCAGCGTGCTCGGCCCGCTTCTATTTTTGCCTCTTTGTCAACGATGTTCCTGATTGTTTTTCAGTATGGTAGGCCCTTTTATGTACGCTGACGATTTAAAAAGTTGCCTATCGATATAAACCGTTTGATCGCAACATCGTGCTTGAGCTCTTAAAAACGGATCTTCAGGCCTTTGCTCAGTGGTGTCGCACATGGCGCCTCTCACTTTCTTGGCAAAAGTGCTCCGTGATGGTTATTGGCGACAACCATCAGCCCCACCTAAGCATAGACGGTCACGATCTAAACGTGCCCCGACTTATAAAGGATCTGGGCATATCATACTCTAGTAGTCTTTAATCTGTCAGAGCACTGCGCCCTGATTGTCTCTGAAAGCACGCCAAACTACTGGGTTTATTCTCAGAAATTTCAAAACCGTCAAAATTAGAATCAGCCTCTATAAAATGTATGTCAGGCCTAGTCTGGAATATTGCTCGTTTCTATTTAGTCTTCTGCACGCTAGTGAACGAAAGAAGATAGAATCAGTCCAGCACTTCTTTACAAAAAAAGAGTTTTCTATTCAGATCACCGAAACCCTGTCCTATCACCAACGCTGTGAGCTTTCAAGCCTTGACCCGCTGTGGCTTCGCAGATTACAGAAGGGACTATTTTTTTACTGTTTAAACTACTAAACAGTCGTACATTTAACCCCCTTATATCTCTGAGGCACCTCGACCACTCTCGGCGCACCAGTCATCGAGATGTATTTTTTTATTTCTTCCTTTGGCACGCACAGTTAGATACCGACAGTTTTTTTCGGTAAACGCTATAGCAATCTGGAATAAGTTACCTAGAAGTATCAAAATTCAGCAAAGCTATCCGCTTGTTTAACGCGAACTGTCACTAGTTTTTCTACATTCAGGACACCTTCCAAAAACTTTTGGGTGCTGACTCTGTTGAAGCTCTCTTCGGTTCTGATGGCGTTCATGGACTCTGAATCCTGTGCCGGTCTTCATGCTGAGGGCAATATTACTGGCTCATGAAGACCTCACTTGGCTTATTTCTCAGTCGACAGCGAACAGCCGCTCGCCAAAATACCTGCTGGTGCAGAATATCGGATCTGTAACACTGAATGGAGAGGTTCTTCACCGGGCACCTGTGTTAACGCGTCCCTGTCCAGAACTTTAATTACTCAATAAGCTGCAGTTTTTTCTCCTGAAAACACCTGAAACAACGATCAGGAGTTTTTTTCACTGTCAGCTTGACCCTCTACTGTATATTTTTTTGACCTTGCCTGTAAACTGGCAATAAATAAAATAAATAAAATAAAACTGAGATATCACAATGGCTGAAAAAAGTGCTTTAAAATTCTGAGCATTTTTTGTATAAAACGTTTTATAATTACTTGTCCCGCATCTATGGATCCAGCTTTTCTAAACACTAAGAATTTTTGAATAAATCATTGTCTGGAACAGTTGATTAGTTCAAATAATATCGGAAAGGGTCCTACTGCAAGGCTACTCAAGCTATTTTTCTAACAAGAAGGTCAACTTTAATAATTGGCTTCACAGTTCTGTTTTCAAGGTGCTTCGCTGATCAATTTATAGCACCACTTACATCGACAACGGAACTAAGACTTATATCTGCGTTGAAATACATAATCAGTTACGACTCAGTATTCCTAAAGCCATAGTGTTTAAAAACATTTGTTCTAATCTTGTAGGTTCTATCATGAATATCTTAGAGTTCGTTTTCCATCTTAGGCGCGCGAAATGTGGAGGGTCATGCTGATGTCTGGAATTTTATTCCCGGGTTTAATCTCTTTTACCCATCTTCTTGAAGTAAGCATACCTTCACTTACACGATAAGGTCTTAACCGGATGTTTAATCGATGTGTTATTAAAGCATATTCGTTAAAAAGATGATGTTGAAGAAAATACCCTTACTTAAAAGAGATTTTGGAACTCAAAACGACCACTTGTGTCTTCTAGATACTTGTTTAAGTGGTAATTAATGACGCTTAAGCATGCGGAGAAAATCTAAAAATAATTACGTGGCGCCGTTCCCTGCATGCTTTGTTATTATCGTCACATAAACATCCAGTCATAGCTCCTGCTCATGCTGGCTCAGCACCAATTACAGTAGAGTTGGCCACCACCGTTTCTGACATGATAGTTTCCATGTGTGGGGCGCACGCGCGTGGTTCGCGATAGGCCGAGGCTTTATGTCACGCCAAACAAAGTGCCCACTGGCCTCACCGGGAACATCGAAATGTTTGGAATAGCCACTGAAGCATGGAAAGTAAGCAAAGAATTTAGGCCAGCCCGAGGTTTTCTTTCATGGTTGCAAAAGGGTTATTCTCGTTATGCCATATAGATATGGATGCACACTTCTGGCTGCGGGCAGCAATCCTGTTTCCGAACCCCTAATGCTTTGTTAGTTTAATATACTTGTTTTGGGGCAAATGAGTCTCTTTTGTCAGAACAGTCCAGTTCAGTTCAGTTCAGTGTATTTGAGGAAAATAGGCTTACGCCTTTGAAATCCCTATTTGTTACATAAAAGTAGCAAGAATAAGAAGCAAATTAAAGAAGTAACAGTCAAGTGAATACAGGCAGGTTTACGTGGTACACTGATATTGTTAAGGTTAAGTAGTCACATAGTCTTCGTGGTACTGTAACATATGTATGTCAAGCCGATGTTTGAATGTATACACAGACTGGGACATAACAATCGCCTCAGGTAGGTTATTCAACGGTTCCACGACACGGTTGGTGAAAAAATACTTCCTCACATCCAATCTTACTTGGGGCACACTTAGTTTGAATGGATGACCTCGGAGATTTTTTTCGTAGTGGCAAGTTGGAAAAAAAGTCATCACATAGGAGGGCGCAATCCATGCCACGCACGATACGGAAGGTTTGTATCAAGTCTCCGCGCAACTGCCTATAACTCAGAGGATAGAGCTTTAGGTTATTTAGACGAATCTCATATGGCAGTTCAGCTTGACCTCTTACTAATTTTGTGGCTCGCCGCTGCACCCTTTCGAGCATGTTGTAGTCCTGTTGGGTCCACGGTCGCCAGGCTTGGATCGCATATTCAAGATGTGGCCTTACAAACGTAGCAAAGACTTTAGAAAACAGTCTTCATCGAAAACTTTAAATGCCCGCTTGATAGCGTACAGTATTGAATTGGCGGATTTAGCTGCCTTGGAACATTGCGTAGAAGGCTTCAGGTTGTCTTTCATCCAAACTCCAAGATCCTTCTGTGTGTATGCTTCTCGGAGTGGCAAACCGTTCAAATAGTAGGGTCGCATATCAGTGACCGAATTTCGATTTCCCAGACGTAGCAAGGTGCATTTGTTTGAATAAAGCTTATATAAGTCCTTTGAAGATATATTGTTAATAATGAGAAATGATCATCCAAACGAATGGCCGTCACTTTCCATCAAATATTTATTAGTACATGGGTTTCCAAAAGGCAGCACAAGCTATTTAATCATTCCACATGCGCTCTGAATTCTGGAAAGCTTGGCAAACGTTTTTTATTTTTTACACTTATTTAAGTATTTATGAATTTAAACTCACGTTCGGGACCACCAAGGTAGGGATTAGGGTCTAATTGGAGCACCTAAGTGCACATAAACTGCACATAAAACGCCTGGGCTGTGGGTTTGCCCGCTTTCCTATGGTAGTAAACGTATTTCCGTTAGAATAAGTGGGGGCAGCGTTCGCATACCTTGACCTTAAAATGGACTCCAGCTCTGTCTGTCCACCGCCTCCCAATGGGAGTGACATTAATGTCTCTGAATTAAATCGTTCTAAAGGTTTGTCGATATGAAGCGATGCTCTTTCGAGAATCTGCTGGATATCAGCGGTGGACTGAGGGAAAATCGTGGTCAAATTATGAGACACACTTATTTACTTGGATATCAAGCAATCAATTTTATCGGAAAACTTTAAAGCAATGATGAAACGCACATTAACTATGGAGCGAGTCCTAGCATTGGTGATAACAAAATAATGTGCAAGCTTCCTAGTAAACGAACCAGGGGACCTAAGTGTGTGAATGACACCGAATCTCAAACCGTAGTCCAACTGTGTCATGATATTATAAAACGCTATGGGTATCCCGGAAGCGATCAGGATTTACTTCGTAGATTTTCACGTAGAGCATTTTGTCCTCGTGCTTCAAAAATTTTGTCGGGGATTTTCGAATATTGCATCAAGGCGTGGCGTCTCGTAACGAAGCAATAGTGCACGATCTTGGAGAATCTTAAATGAAGGATATTCAAACTAGTCAGCCAATTGTAGTGCCTAACTTGTGAGGAGTGGCTACAGAAGCTTAAAAGTTGTCCTCAATCGTACTGGCATTATAGAAAGATAGGAGCATAGTCTTCAAAGTCATAAGGTGAGTACGCAGTGCCCTTAGGATGGTCGAATTTTTAGTCATATGAAACCACAAATTCCTGAGGAAACTAATACAAAATGGAAGATACATTTTGCCAAACTTGATATGCTGTCCAAATTCTTCTCCCACCTTGTGACTGAAGAGCAGAACTTGACTTGATGTCCATATCCTTTAACGAAAAAAAGGACTGATGTAATCTACCCATACCTCTATGCAACTGCACGCGACTCTCTTAGCAGATACCTGTAAAGAGTGTTTTCACAGGCTCTGTATGCCTCCTTATGTACACTAAATCATACTGAATAATACTGAATTCTAATTGCAGCTACGTTTGAAGACTGAAGTTTGGCATTTAATACGCAGTATACGGTTTATTTCTAACAGAGGCCTGTAACTAAGGCAGACTAAAAAATAAGGGCTAAAGATATCAGCTCTTGACAGCTTTAAACCTCCTCTTCATTCCGCCTGATCATTGAAAATTATTTTTACCTAATCGCATCTGAATTTTCGTATCTATCCTACAGTTCCTTTGATCATTTTGTGTACTGATAGGTTTCCTCAAGTCCGTGACCGCAGGCAGTAAGTTTTAAAATGCATTTTTTCTTTGAGCCCTAACGAACAAGGTCAAGGTCGAAGGCCGTAGGTTCAAATTTGAAGATAAGTTGTAACGAACCGCAGTTCCGACAGAATGGTTTGAATGAACTGGGAACACTTTTCGCGCGGGTCCCGGATGGGAATGGTGTAATCGATGGTCTGTGAAGATGGCCGGTGTTCCTTCTTACTCTACCGATGACATCTCCCCTCTTTACAGCCGTCGTACCGTCTTGAAAGTCCCTGACCGTCAGCATCTCCACGACCCTCACCCGCATTTGCGAACAGCACTGCACTCCCCACCGGTATCTAACTGATCATTCGTGACCACCTCCCACTCCAAGCGGATCGATGGTATAAGTCCCCAGTATTCGCTTGTATCTTTATATTTCTCTTTACTATCTACAATTTGTTACTGTTAACATAGATACCTTACGTTATAAACTTATTCTCTCCTGCTATCTATACATGTGTGCATGATGAAGTGTGTAGCGATTCTGCCGACGTTATATGGCTACAGATTGTCCTAGTGATATACTCCACAGTGTGTGTTATCTTTGACATTCTCGGCCGCTACAAAGTGAATTCTCGAATTTTAAACCGATTTCTTCGTTTCCTGCTGAAAATATTAGCTTAATTATTGACAATTTATTGTATTTCTACCTCATTATCAGCTGCATACACGTGCAGTTATTGCAATTGCCAAAGGGTAAAATATAAAGTTTTTAAACTTTTTCACCCTACATAGCCTCATTAAAGTTCTCGCAGATTTACGTCAAAAGGACGGAATATAAAGGTTAATTCTAGAAATAAAGTTGAAATTTTGTAAGTTTACCTTATTTCCAGCGAAGAATAATTTGCATTAACTGGTATACCTGTTGATATAATTTTTCATCCTGCATAGCCTCTTCACTAATTCTATTTTCAGTTTAAACTCGTTACCGAGCCGATATTTGCCTGCAGTGCCTTGCTTAAAACACATATTTCAAATATTACATCTTTTATTCCGCAAAACGTCACTAGTGCCAATTTTCCTTTCGTATTATCGATTTGAAAAATTCTTATATTTTAAAATCAATATGAAACCCCAGTCAATACTTAGACACAAACATCCTCTTCGCGTAAAACTTCCACTAGAGCAACCCACCTTAAGCATGACGAAATTAGACCTTGACGCCCTGGAAAACTTTAATACCTTTATGTCTAAATATGGTTCTCTCTTCACGATCCTTGGTACCATTTTTGAGGAAAAGTTGTCTTCACTCACTTCTCAACCATGCGTGAAACTAGAGCCTTTTATAAGCATGTTCAGTACCGAGTCAATTGACCGACATAAGAGAAGTTTCAATTTTCTTTTGAAAAACGTCCCCAAGAGTAAAATTCCCCTGGACGTTTCATTTCATTTCCTTTACTCATGTCGCTTTAACTTAAAAGTCGCTGAAGCTAAAAGGTTGTCTTCCCGTAGCAAAAACCCGCCAGTTCTGGTCAAACTTTTTTCAGCGATTAAAGTTGACCTTATTTTCTCTAAGCATGAGCACTCAGCTCAATATTTGAAAAAAACAAGTTGTTTATCTGTAGGGATAAAACCCCAATAGAACGTCGGGTTTTACCCTGATTAGCAAACAAGAGCCCTTCGTCTACACCTTCAATATCAAAAGTTATCTCAGAGGTTTATTCTGTAGCTAATGCAAGCCCATGGCCCTCCGGATCGACAGGAATTTCGATTCCAGCTGAATCTTCACCCGTTAACCTTGTTCCTGGTTTGAGTGAAATTGTGTCAAGGCCTCTTCTTTCTCATCCCAAGCAAACTATGCCTGCTATAACTGCCAAATCTACTAAACCTAAGAAAACTTCTAGTAAATCTGAATCATTGGCTAATCCAGACATTAAAATCAGTAATGTCATTACTGATGGGAAACCTGCTAACCCATCAGCATCTACAACAGCTGCAAACGCTAACGTTAGCATCTTTCCCAACCCAAAAAGTGTCCGAAATCCCCAAATAATTAACGCTTCTAATTATGTTACCAGTTTTTCGAAATCATTTATTCCTTTTTCCAATGCACGTTTTTCGCCAATTTATGCCAACTTCCCTCGAAATCTCATTTCTATGTCACCCCCTATCTTTCAAACACCACAATATAGCCTTCATTTCCAAGGTTTTCATCCAAATATGCCGTTGTACAATAATCTCAGTTCTCTTAACAGTAACATTTCGACAAATTGTAGACCAGAGCAATTTTGTTTCCCACCTTTCGTTTCTTCTTTCCAGTTTTCTTCTCCGCCACCAAATTATCCTTTTTTATAAATACTGATGAGCGTAACCTACAGCTCAGGAATACGCTCAGCTTCGTTTCACTCAATGCGAGATCAGTTGTAAATAAGATGGCTGAGCTTAGAACATTAGCCTTTGAGCTTGATCCAGATGTGCTGTGCATTACTGAATCCTTGGCTCACTCTCTTATTTCTAACTAAACGCTTGCTATAGATAATTTTAATTTGTACCGACAAGACCGCGCTGAAAAACGTGGTGGTGGTTGCCTCCTTTATGTTAAGTCATCCTTTGTACATTTTCCTTTTCAGCTGAGCATTTCGTCCTTTTCTGGAAATGTATGCTTTGCTTCAGTCATCCTCCCTCACAATAAAAAGCGTTAATTGGCTGTATCTATAATCCTCCGTGTTATTCTGGCAATGAAAGCGAGCTCTGTGAACTATGTGAAAAAGTTGCAGACACTCAATTTGATGTCAAAATAATCGTAGGCGATTTCAATCGGCCAGACATTGACTGGCAGGCAAATTCCTCTCCGCCTAAACATCAGAAATTGGTCGATACTATTAACTTATCAAACATGTCCCAACTGGTCAGATCAGTTACTAGAAATGACAAAATTTTAGATTTAATTTTTAAAAATGATGTCCACCCTCCCTTTATAAATTTTCATCATGATCTTTTCACAAGTGATCACGCAATAATTCACTGTTGTTTTCCAGTCCCCCTTCTTACGAAGCCTGAGGTTAAATGCAATAACCTCGAATTTGCTAACACAAACCATGCAATGATAAATAATTTCGTAAGAACTCTAGATTGGCATAGCATATTCGCAATCAATGATCCAAACTTTTTCCGTGAGCTATTGCAGAGCCTCACAGAACAAATCCAGGCTTTAATCCCATTTAAGATTTTTAATTCAAATACAGCTTCTTCTACTGTTCCGCATTTTCTCCAGAACAGACTTAAAAAATTACGAAAACAACGTTGAGATTCATCTAAAAGCTCTTTGTCAGTTCATTTAAGAATTGCACAAATATTTGAATTAGCATCGAAAATTAGGCTCGCGATAGATAAGCGTAGGGAGTCTCGGACACTAAGTGATGACAATTCATCCAAATCTGTTGCTCATATGTTCCATGTTCGGTCATCGGCTAAGCGTCTGAATGTAACTCCGCCCTTACTCGACTGTAACAAAAAATTGTTGCAGACAATTTGGGCAAAGCAGAGTTGTCAAATTCGTTTTTTTGCCAACCACTTTACCGCTGAAACTAGCCCCACTCCCACAATTCCTCTGCTTTCAAATTCGCTTCTAACAATTATTAATTTCTCGCCTGCATGTATTCAAAAGGAAATAGCTCACCTAAAAAATTCACATTCGGTTGGAACTGATAACATTCCAAACTCACTTATTAAACAGTTAAGGGATTTTCCACCTTTACTAAGCAAGTTATTCTCAGTATTTATCGAAAATGGTTTCTTCCCCGATTACTGGAAAATTTCTATTATAATACCAGTTTTAAAATCTGGTTCCCGCTCGGACATTCATAACTATCACGGTGTTCATAAAACGCCCTCTCTTGCTAAACTGTTCGAAAAACTAATTGCAAAACAAATCACGGATTTTTGCATAAGCAATCAAATTATCAACTTTTCCCACCACGGCTTCTTACCGGACCGCTCTTGTGAAACCTACCACATGTCTTTTATAAATCTTCTAACCTCCCTTCGTACTGATCATCTCTCTGTGGTAGTTATCTATTTTGATCTTAGTAAGGCATTCGATAAAGTGCCTCATAAACGACTTCTAGCTAAACTAGAAGCTATAGGATTTCGTAGTCCCCTTACTGACTTTATTAGATCATACCTAAATGATCGAAAGCAAAAGTTTTAGTAGGGTCCTCATACTCAAGTGCTACCCCGATTGTTAGTGGTGTCCTTCAAGGTACCGTATTAGGTCCTTTGTTGTTCTTACTGTCTATAAATGATATTTCATCGATAGTTAAACATTCTCAATGTTTTATTTATGCTGATGACCTCAAATGCGTGTATTCCTTCTCTAACTCTACTACCGAACGGTGCCTAGAACAAATTCATTCAGACTTAGACGCTCTTTCGGCCTGGAGCTCCACATGGCTAATGGAGTTCTCACCTACTAAGTGTCGCTACATGAGTTTTGGGCCTGTAAGGCTGCCGCAACCTCTTATTTTTGAAGGTTGCCCTATGATTGAATGTTCCTCCATCAAGGACTTGGGCTTAAGCTACACCAATAAATTAGATCTTTCGCCTCATGCCGATAGAATTACGGCCAAAGCTGCTCAGATTTGCGGCTTTATTTCTTATAATTTCTACCTTCCTGAAATTAAATTAAGACTTTATCGTATGTTTGTACTTCCCATTCTTGAATTTTTACTGTCCTTTCTTCGGTTTAATGAACGAATCTAGCCGTTCAAAAATTAAAAATGTCCAAAGACATTTCACAAAAACTCCTATTTCCGACTCTTTCAACTACTTCCTACTCAACAAGATGCCAGCTATTGAAGCTAAAATTTCTTTGGGTCAGGAGACTTGAAGCAGGCTTTTGTCTCCTTTTCCGACTAAATAATAGTTTAACTCTCCCCAAGCTTTCTCTCATTACCCCCGTTAGTCTTCCTTATAACCTAAGAAATTCTGCACTAATTATACCTCCCCTGCATCCTCCACGTGTAAACGCTCTCTTCTTTGCTTCTAGGTATAATTTTCTTTGGAATAACTTGCCAATTGAAATTAGGTCGTTAACTAGTCTATCTGCATTCAAGCGAAGACTGCACATTTATCTTAACACTGATTCTATTAACCTTTTATTTTCCTCATCTTTTCCCAGCAGCTTTCCCGATGGTTCGGAGAAAGGACCATCGGGAATTCAAGTGACCCTCTTGAAACTATATTTTCGCTACCTCGGGTCGCCCATGAACTATGATGTCTCCTTATATCACCAGTCATCCAAACGATGACGTCATTCGGACGTACACATTCGGTGGTCCACAGTCTAAAATGCTACCGTTTCTTTGGATACTAACCATCATCAGAATTCAATTCTGGATCCTAAGATGTTGAGGACTTAAGTTCATTGACGCATTTTTCGTGAGATTTTGTTCCATACGCCTAAGTGATCAAGAACGAATCACCTCGACGTTTCATTATCTCATTCTGAAATGCTACTACCGTATTACCCTACTCTACCACCTGACCATTTTTTCCTAAGCAGTTTTTTTCTCCCACCTTCTATTAAAAAATGAAGGCTTATTGAACTCTGCCTCCATTTTTATGGTAGTTTTTTTCAATGCCTATTTTTTCTAGTTCACCATTAATTTTAAAACATCGCTAACTGTTGACATAGCAGGACAAGTTATGTATTTGTACATTTTATCTGCACACATTGTCATAAGTTTATTTCGTTACTAATGTTTGCTTAGACAGTGCCTTGCCGGTGCTAACCAAATATAAATTCTAAATAAATAAAAAGATTGCTTTGCACTAATTTCTATGCAAATGTTTGCTTCACCGATCCGAGCACGGACGTACTGGTGTGGAAGGGACACAGAAATTCGGTTCTATGGCATTAACGGACTAAAAGGCTTTTCTTCAGCATATTTGCCTGTTGTATGCACGCACATGCGTCTATTATGGCCCAAAAGTGTGACTGAATGTAAAGGGTTGGGGTTAATGGAACGGCTGTTTTCCAGGAATTCAACACGATTTATACCCTACCGTCTTGCCTCCTGACACTTAGAGATTCTTATACAATCTCTTTTTACCACAAGTAGGGGCTTTATCGCACCTTAGGACAGACTGGCCTATTTTTATTAATGTAATGCCGGTATTCGCAACGCTAACAGACCGGTAGGCGGCACTCAAAGTTGGTGTAACTGATTGAATAGTGACTCCAGATATATCTGAGCACCTTACACGTGTTAGTGCCACACTAAGAAACAGGAGATCACTGTTTCAGAGCTTCCCCCAAGAGAGCCAATAATTAGGGCCCAAAAATCGACTTCCATCCAAACAACTTCACAAGCCTGACACTGACTGATTCTCACGTGATTTTTATTCAGTCATGCCAACATCACTCTAGTGGCGGACGTGCACATGCCCAAAGCCATCCGCGCGTCGGAGGCTCTGCTCATCACCAGACATCTATCAGAATGCTGTACTCCACCCGGTTTCTTCTCTCTTTTCCTATAAATAGGGACTAGTCCGTGATATTTTTGTACAGTTCGGAGTACTCTCCCCGCTTATACCCTATGCATCCAAAGAAGATGATATTCTTAAGTCTTTTAAAACTGAAAATGTATTTATGACCCGAATTTCAAACTAAAAAGCAAATAGGATGCTAATCTTTTTCATTTTTAATGCATTTGTACATGCCACCAATAAGCAAAAATAATATAAGTAATATTGAAGACTTGAGAGGAGAAGAGCCACTAGACTGGCCTGTTTCAGGATAGTACAGCCCCGTTTTACCCCAAACTCCTGATGCCTCTAAACCACGAATGAGGCGTAGAAAGTCTGGACCCAGCCATTGGGTATAATTCTGTTCTTCCCAGGGAATGAGACTGAGGCTTTCAGTTTGATCTGTGAATATGAGGTCGGTGTGTCCGAAGCCCGAATCAAACATGTGGAAAATTGGATTTCTGAAGACAAAAAAAGTTGGTCAAACCAAAAATGCCAAATGCATGAATCCATCTTTTAAGACTCTCGGTAAATCGAACATGATACAGGTAGTGCACATTCCGTGTAATTTACGGAATATTTAAAGTTGAATTCCGGAGTAAAGAACGCTTAACTTATTGACAGTTTTAAGAAGAGTGACAGCCAGTAGACGGTTGAAGCAAGCAAGAACAAATTCCTGATCATTTGAGCTTTTGGAAATGTCTCTGATCGCCATAGAATTTGAGTCTAATTTTAACTGGTGTGGCCGTTTTAAGGTCAGCACATTATTTTTCGCCTGTTGGCCTTCGGTTGTTGCTCTTGGCACATGCAAAATGGTGCATACTCTGGGTGGTGAATCTGCCCATTATAGCTCGATTTGAACTAAAAACCGCGGTCAATTTCAAGTTGAATACGACGCGAAATGGGGGAGGGATTTTCCAACTCGATCGCAGTTTCATATTGGACTCGACAATTACTGCTATTAAGAACTCAAATGGAGCTCGAATTGGGGAATTAACCAGGCACAATACGAACATTTTGTGCAAGCATAAAGCGCGAAAATCCAAGGTCATTCGGGGACCAGTTATGTTTTAATCTTGAATTGACCACAACAGTGCGACTTCGAAGTGAATTTCATTGCTTTTAGAGGTCCTATGTCAGATGATGACTTCCATTTACCTTTAATAATAAACTTAATTTAACAAAAGGCATTTTTAAACATAAAGTTCTTGAGACAGTTTAAAAACTCGAAAGGGGGTAGTCCCTTTTTAGGCATATAGCACGAGTTTCAAAATTTAAACTCTGATTAAGACTGTCAGCCAAATTGGCAAAATTTTAGGAGGTCCTCCAGAAAATACCTCAGTTATATACTCCAGTACAAAGCAACGCGTTTGTGTGGCCAACTTATGACGGAATTTTGATCAACGAAAGCGTTATCGTGGTCAAAAGATTACGAACTGGGCAAAGCCATCTCTTGACTTACGTATCAGAACCGTAGTATTCTTGCCCGTATTGGAGAAGGCGCCACATGTTCGTTCGTTCGTTCTCCGTTTTGTAAGAGGCGGTGATGATGACATTGCTGGGTACTTTACCAAGATTGCAGTTCTTCCAGTCCTGAACGTTCTGTCGTCTACCATCTGTGCATAGTAGCTCGTAGTCATCCTCGCGAAGATTTCTTGCCCAGTAGTCCGGATTTCTAAGTGTGAGTAAGGAATGAGTAGCAGATTTATGGTATTTGACTTATTGACGCAGCAAAGAATTCTAACAAACTGTGGGTCAAAACACTGCACTTACGTAAGAATAACGGGATTACAAAGAACTTACAACTTTATTTGAATGTACCATGTAAAGCGCATTAATACCTACTACGTATTGTTTACGGAGTCAGTATTCATGGTACTGATCAGGCGCCAAGTCATGGGGAAATGACGAAACCTTTGCAAGAAAAAAATTGTCAATCTGAAATATACCTGCTCGCCGTGTTCGCGTGAACCGTCGTATGTCGGGTGAAGGCGACATCGCCGGCCTCTATTAGACAACGAAAGGCTCCGGATTCACCGAAGTAAAGTTCTCGGTTGTCCCGTTGACAGCGATCATTTCCTCCGCTGAGACAAAGTTCGCACAAGCTGAGTGCGTTCGTGTTAAGTGGGTTGAAAGCAGTATTAAGTACACCAGGTACGCAGGACCGGCTGACAAGCTCACCTTTTATTTGAAATTGAAAATAAAGAGTGGATTATTTTAATGTCCTAGAATTAGGAAACAGTAGCTGCAATAATGTTCAGTATCACACACTATTCTAGTGGGTTTAAAAAAAAAGAATAACGCTAACTAGTTACTCGCACTCTAGGGAAATCTTATTTGAATACGATTATTTTCGAGGTCCGTGTTTCAGAAGTTACACAGCTTCGAGGAAAGCATGCCTGGACAAAATGGATTGCAAATTGATTAATATTTTTAGTCCGAGTGCCATATGTCTTCAGACACTTGAGCCCAAAAATGAAATCGTCGTATTTTGGCAGTCATGTTGCGTTATACTGATATGGTGCATCAATCGCAAACAACGACGAACACCACTGCAGACAAGTGTAACTATGACTTTCGCAAAAAATGGTTTAAAAGAAGAGAAAGAGAAAAAAAATTGGCTATATATATATATATATATATATATATATATATATATATATATATATATATATATATATATAGGCGCACACCGATCTATTGGCTTTCCGAAGCAAACAAGAACCGTATGGGTGGCAAAGGTCACGAAAAGGCAACCAATTACCAGGCCGAAGTTGGCCGAGTTATAATTGCAGAGAGGAGAGACGACAGAAAATATGAGTGGATTCATAGAGTCTGTTTCGGGCTTATTCTGCCTTCATTCAGACAATAATCACCCTCACTACCAGCTGGGACCGGAATCACAAACATGCGCTCGAGTACGGCGCAGGCAGTCAACGGACTGTGTCTAGCAGATGGGTCATAAGCACTTCATCGAACCGAAGTTCATCAGCGCCTCGCCACCTGTCATTCTCTGTTGCTGCAGATTGGGTATTTATTCAAACAGGAATAGGCGCACACCGATCTATTGGCTTCCCGAAGCAAAAAAGCTCCATATGGGTGGCAAAGGTCACGAACAGGCAACCAATTAACAGGCCGAAACACCGAAATCGCATATACTGATAGTTTAAACATAGTGCATGATGTGGCGGAAAAAAGATTAGTAAGTCCGAGCTCAATTAATCTGCGCACGGGTTTTCCTTTGTCAAACTATGTGCTTTACTCTACTTGGAGAAAGCGATTACTTAGAGGCAAGTTGTAAGTGTACATGACTAAATATGGTTTAGTCTGTTACGCGTGGCTGTCAAGCTATTTTTATTAGCAACCCGTGGGATGAGGGCTGACCGATTTCTGACACGGAGAAGGTCAGAACTCAGTAAACTCGCAATTGAGTGGAGACCTTATGTTATCCGATTTGCTTTTTGTTGTGTTGATAACGGGTTTGAGGACAAATTAAAAAGGTCCAAAAATAATCCCGACGAACGACGTCTGAGGTTTCGTCTGGGAATGGCTCCGTTTCTTTTATTACGAAATTTGTCCTTTGCAAAATGTTATTTCAGAAAAAGAGATAAAAACCTTATTACTGTTGGTTTTTGTGTTGTTATGCTTTGGTAGCTTGTCATTGGCATTGAATTCTTGCCACCCACTTTTAATCCACAGGAAAAATTATTCGAAATAAGAAGACAGAGACAGTGCATTGCTCCAAATCGACCAGTCATCAATAGGACACCCGAGGTTCGTTATCAAGTGTGCCTTAGGCGTTCATTATGGGACTGGTCTGCAGTCATCCACTAAGGGCTAGAAAGATTCGGCCGAAGATATAAATTTACTTATATTTAAATGAGAGTCATTAGTACGACATGCACTTTCGGCATGCATTTCCCTTCGGTCCCATTTCGTCCACCCTTTGATCACGTGAAGTGGGAGGGACTTTCAATACCCGAGTGGTTTAGGACCTGCAGAAGATAGAAGACTAAATCCCAGATCGCACGGGGAGCCCTTCATAACGTAGACATCAGGACATCCTTACTATATTTCATTACAATGAAATATTTAACTGCGACCGTTTCGCTGTAATAACACATGCCTTCCAGGCATGGTCGCTAAATTTTTCACGTTCTGATTAATTTATGACGAGGAGCAGCAAATATGGTTTTGTTGGTGTGCAGTATTTATGCTAATCTTTACACAAGTAGTTAGAAGAAATTGCATGAACAAGCCGAATAGGTGTGTGTCCTATATACTCAGACTCAAAGAATAGTTTTTTTTTAATGTCTACACAGCTATAAACTTCGTTATGAGAGAGTATAGTTTTTTTATGGGGATGCGCCAATAGATGTACAGTTCTGCTGCCCAAAGGGTTACACCGCTGTTGCACAAGACGAAAAGGAAGATCGGCCAGTTCAGTATACGCACTATTTGGGCTGTGTTGATTCTGTGGGAGACCTAATTATTATTATACATGCATATGACAGACATTAAACGGAGATTCGCGCCACGTTGATCACTGCGCTCTATCCGCCCACTGCTCACCCGGGAGGTAATTCATAAATGGAATAGGGGTGAGGCAATGAGGTTGTTACTGAGGTGACCCAGCACAGTCCACGTCAGAATACATCCGAGTAGCTTGCAACTCGCATGACGCAATAAAGGTCATGGCTTTAAAAGGTTGATAACGGACGAGATAACTCAATCCTATTCGGAATTGACGGGGCTGGGGCTGCAAGGACTCATTCTCAAGGCGGGCCTCATGGTCTCCTAATGTCGTGAGATTCCGACAGCCTCCGTGAAGAGTTTTTCGTACGATGTTGAGGCAAGGCTAAGTGACATGCGTCGAGGGGTTCTTTAGTCCAGTTGTGGCCCCCTGGGTCTGGTCTTGACGTAGGAGCATAGTGGGCGTGGGAACAATGAAGTAAGATAGATAAATCGATAGCCTGCTTTCTTTACAAGAAAAGTCAAGTGCAAATCACATCCGGATCCTGCGCCGACAGCAGTGGATAAAATTACATTCCTTTTAGCTTTAAAGTATACTAAGCAAAGGATCCTTGATAGCGTGGAGGCGATGTAACAATCTGCAACAATTTTCTACTCGTTATTTCTTTTTAGTTTCATATTACAGTGACATGGCAAACACATTTAAAAAGAATGGGTTTAGTTTTGAGGAATGTGACTTATAAACCTCGGGAATCCAATCTAACGCGAGCAATTGAAGACACGTATGGGAGCCCAGGTGGACTGGTAGATTAATAATGGCGAGTGGATTCGGCCGCAAACGAAATTCTCCAACATTATTATTTGGATTGTCTACTGTATACGCATATGCTAAAATAGGTAAAAATGTCTGCTTCCCAAACATGCATAATTGGTACACTTTTATCTCTACCTTATCCTGCTGGACAGAAAGAAAATGTTGTTGTCCGTCCTGATACTCAGCAATAACCATATGCGCGCTCGATTCTCGAACCAAATCATAAACACAGCAGAGGAAAACACGATCAGCCATGACAAAAGGTGTTGTTAGCTGCAAGCCATTCTCGCTGAAAACTGTGTGGGCTTATAGTATCCCGCTCTAAATAAAGGACTAAAATACCTGAGCAACTTTATTAAGACAAAGGCCAATCAGGTTCCACTACGTACTATTGTTACAGCCAATGGCGAGACTGCCTAGCACGTGCATGTTGCACATAGGCGGGACGCAGACATCTGTTTTTCAGAGAGACCGAATGGATCTTTTTGGGAAGGTGGACATTCCCAATGGAAGGCAGTCACTTGTTCTTAATAATGTTTGTCCCCCTCTTCTTTATTCTAGATGTTAGGTCAGTTTTGGTACGCGACTGAGCACAGTGGCCTTATCCTGACGGGGTTTTCTCGAGACTACACGTTCACTGAATTGAAATCTTCTGTCTGATTCAAATGGGATTGAAATAGTAGAAGAAATAGCAGTTTCTCACACTTTTCTCAAACCATTTTATGTAATTATCAGGCCGTCCAAGCCGTGCCCACACCCTTTTAGCAGACATCGGTGACGTCGAAGTGACGGCAATCTTCGTGGTTGTTAGGCATCACGGCAATAGTTACTCATGTTAACTCACGGAATGTTTGCCAACCGAAAAAATTACAGCCAGGGTCAATTCAAAGATGCCAAAGATGCCTAAAAACTTAATTTAAAAAGCACTTTATAGAATTAGGAGATAAATGATCATGTTTACCAAGCGCACCAGCCATTTTATGTTTCAAACAAGACATCTGTTAAACGATGGCATGGTTTTATAATCATCAGTAAAAAAAACTTTGTACGTATCTACGGTTTCAAAATACGGCCATAGTTGCCTAGTCCAAATATCCACGATTCATTGTATCTTCTGGGTGAGACTATCGTTTTATTATCTGGAATCAAACGCATAGGAAAATGATAATGTTCGCTAGAGTCAGCGGACAGAAGGAGAAATCGGAGTTTTTTGGTTGCAGACGACTTCGATTTGAATAGGCTCCTGAACTCTCTTTTTCACTTAGATTTGAAACTGATAATTTTTTTCAGGATTTTACTTGAGTTAAAATACATAAAAATTCAAATTCAATCTTTGTCTGGTATTGCCTATTAGTTTTTACAATTACTTCTCTCGCTACATAAGTATCGTCTATCACGGAGCACAAGGATGTTCAAAGGATCCACTTACATTGGTCCGTGACTTATTTTGTAATTGTTACCTCAGTTAATGAATTCGTTTTGGCATTTCCAGAGTAGGATATTAAAAAAACAGTTCGATTGGGTAAAACACAACGACTCAAAAAGTCGAACATCAGGAATTGACTTCTGTGGCACATCAAATAGGGAACAGAATACGGAATCTATACTTACCAAAAGCGTACATCAAATTTTTTCCAAAAACTCGGACCTGGGCTGTCTCGAGAACAATGTTCAGCGGAATGATCCAACCCGATGCCCGGCCAACACCGCTCTGACACAGCCGTCTGTATTTCCAGTTTGAGATCAGAATATCCGGATTGACTTTTCTAACAACTGCTACTGCGTAGTAAAATGGCCCGACTCCATAATTTCTGAAATAAATAGTACTCGTTAAACATCCGTCAGTTGAGCCTGTGCTAACCAGAAACAGTCTTATTTGCTTGTTTGCTTTGCGAACGTCCCATCGGTGTCGTAGGCACCCTCAAGTTGCCTTTGTTAGGATGGATATGAAATAACGCCGCTTATTACATTTGAAAACGCTGTTCCAGTTTTAGGTTGCTCATAGTTCATAAAGGTCCTACTGTCAGTTTTTAAAACCTTAAGCTGAGGTCCTCGTCCGCTATGATGGTGACTATGGTTCGATTATAGTTTTTCCTACCAAAAAAGTTCATAGGAACACGTTAATATTTAAATAACAAGAAGTTACGTAGTCCAAAAGTGGGTCAATAAAAATTGATCCACACGTTTGCTAGGTGAGATGGATTACCGGATGAATAGAAACCAATTAAAATGCAAAAATCCTCTAGTACTTTCGAACAATATACAAAATTCGTAGTTGTTTTACTTAACCAAGTTCTCCGGGGATAAGTAAGTTCTAGCACTCAGAACAGACGATCAACGATTTGTGGGCCAAAGGCTTGAGTTCTAGTTAGTGTTTGCAAGGCGGACTGACGTGTTAATACAAATACAGACAAAAAACGTTTTATTGACTGAAATCGAAAATATGACCCCTTATAGAAGCATACGCTGATCTATCCTGAATGCGTGACGTTCATCTTGACAGCATAAGGTTTGAAGTCCACATTCAAGAACCCGCATTTAGGCAGGCACTGAGAGACAAGAAAAGGTAGCTGTGACGGCAGATGAACTTCAATTGGTCAGTTTCAACTTGTTGATCATCATCAGCCTGTCTAGGTGCTGACTGCTAGGAGCCACCCGTCGAATCAGAGGACGAAACACCATGTGCGTAGTTCAGTTTGTCCAGCGAAAAGCCAAGGTGGATGAGCAACATCGCTAATGTCCATCATTCAAACTCCCATAGCCGACAGTTATGGGACACACGAGTGCCGTTATTTAGCTAGCAAAGGAACTCGGGGCAAATACAGCTCTTAAACTTCCATTACAAAATTAGTGTCAGGGACTAGTCAGAATGGATGCCCATGGTTGATTTACCGCCAGTTAAGCCGGATGTGCTGATCTGCTATTTTGGCAAGAACGTAATACCTGACCCAACTCAGGGAACAAAGGATAGGTCAACGAGAAATACAGAACCGGTAGTACTAGGATTTTCATGCGTGGGGCTAAATGAAGAAAAGGAGAGCGCCATCCTAACCCTATCCATTGCTTTTGTTAGGGTAAGCATTTCTTGCCGGGTTAGTAGGGACGCAAAATTGTTTGTTGCCTTGACAAGTGTGCGGATTACGAGATCCGGTGGCTTTAACTCATGGCGACCAATAAGCGCGATATAATTCCTAGCTAATCTGACCCACTTCTATTCTGACCCTTGACGGGAGTAAGAATGAAGCCCGCTCTGCGCGATCTTTCATTAGCGAAGCAAAACGGATGCGTTTTGAAACTAACACGGCGTCCTAAATGTTGCAGCTTGGAAAGTTGCCACTTGACTCTATACTTCGGTCCTCCTACTGCCAACGAAATACTGTGTGACCCTACTAACCCGGCAACGAATGCTAACCCTAACGACCACAGTGGATAGAGTTAGGTTTACGTTGGTAGGCAGTAAGATCGCTCACTACAGGCTGACTCATCTTTTGTTCCCCGACTTGGGTCACATAGTACGTTCTTGCCCCTATTTCTTTGGGGTGATCTAAAGGCCACAGTTTCAGTTCCCCAGGAGAGTGCTACTGTGTTTTATGGCAAGAGAGCAAGCAAAATCTCGGCATACTCATTGACAATGGGAACGAGATCGAAGTAACGACCGGCAGTGTAGAGGTCACCCGCCTCCACGCTCATCATGTCAACGAAGCCATCACGTATGAAGCCCATACATTGAATCGTCGATGCGCCTAGTATGCAACTGAGGTCTGGTTTGATGCCCTGGGCTGCGAAGGCGTTGCGCATGCTTTGGCATTTGTCCATTTCCCAGTAATCAGTGACACACCAACGTAAGGTAGGCAAAGGACACTCATTCATCTTGTCCACGGCCAGTAGGAAATCCTTGTCTGGAGGGACGGGGGGTGGATTGAAATAATTAAGCATTGAGACGCAAAAGAAGGTACGTTATACTGTTTTAAGAAATAAGGAGCAGTAACTTAAGTCTTGGATTGTGTGCGTGAGACAAGTGCCCAGATCCTTCAATTTCATCCTACCAGATAAAATGACACAAGAGGATTAAGGAAGAACTTGGTGCGCACGATGAATGCCATTAAAAACGCTAAGTAGAGGAAAAGAGATCAATGATGTAGATTGCCAACCTAGTAAATTAATCGTCGGTGAGTAGCTGAACATTAGTAATAAGCAAAATTTTGATCGTATGACTAATGCTCCTAAATCTGGAAACTATTTGCTCGTTTCTTGTAATTTTTTTCGAAATGGATAACAATATTGTGTGTGTTAGAGAGATAAAGAGAGAGCGAGAGAGAGAGAGAGGGTAAACCTGACTTCAGATTCAGGTTCTCTGGAGTTATATAAACGAATGAAAATTATCTAGACTTCCAGGCGGCCGGATCCACATCCATTCGAGAAGAGACGCATTCGGGTTATTTTGAAGATAAAGGTCAAAAAAATGGGCAAAAAATGAGATTGATGGCATTAAATAACTGTAAAATAAGGATGAGTTTGCAATATTGAAAGCATGTTAGCAGTATACCTTCGATACATGAGATTTGTGCGGATTTTTTTCAGGAATACAAAATTCAAAGCGATTATTCGAAATTTGATCATCATATTAAATTGTTTACGATAGCCAAAATTTTAAAAAGCCTATTTGAATATAGTAGCATCATGAATATGAGGGACAGTTACTTAGCTTAAAGCTGGTAATCTCAAGAGGATAAAGCTAGAATTCTCCAAGTCTTACCCGACCTGTGAATGGAAAACATGCTCCAATCGTCCTTACGCAAGTTCTAGGAACTAAGTAAACGTCCCCATGGGACAACTGGAACAGGTAATTACACGTATCCTAGACCAGCTAGGGCATGGAACTGACCAGGATGAATTTACAACGTCAGTTCTTTGCAAGTTCCAAAACATGCAGTCAAAGCGAAATCTTCTGGATGATAATTCTTAAGGCTCCTTGAAACAGGCAGTCACGAAAGATTCAACAAGCAAAAGGTTTGCATGCTGATGTTGCATAGGGTCTTAAAAAGAGATGTGTAAAATCATTAATAAAACTTGTTTACTCACCTATCCACTGGTAAAAGGTAGTAATTTGGCTCTCCGGGGGAAAGAATAGAGTTTGCGTGAAGTCCGAGAACATTAGATTGTGTTGTACCCAGTTCTGTCCTGGCACCACGTATTGTGTTGACTGGAAGAGATTGAAGGTAGGACTATTTGGTGAGGGGTTGGTGACAAAATGGAAGACAAGCTGCTGAAGGAAATCCTTCAGTGGCTGGAGGTCGAGACGTCGAGTGGATGTCATGACAATGCGGGCTGGAATTCGACCCCAGTTGCAGGTTTTCCAGTCTGTAAGGGGGGCAGTCCAGGTTCCGCTTTTAAATACGAGAGAGAAGAGATCAGACCCAGAACATAACCATGGTTAATATAAGGTACAATGGTCGCTTATGTCTTACTTATGGCAGAGTCCGATAAAAAGACTGAATTTAAGACAATTACACGGCTACTTCAAAGGCAGGCGAAAGTGATTTCCTCGTCATTTGGTTTCTTCTCGAATAAATGAAATCCCATGGAGACCCGTCTCTTCAAATTAAGGACCATTGGAATGCAGTGGAAAGTAATCGTCTTTAAAGATATAACTGAAGGGCACGTTTATTAGTGCGGCTTTAACTTGAGAATACGGTGGAATTAAGTCAATTGCCCTAACTGGTGATGACCCTATACAGACTACCATAATTATAAAACGAACAGTTGTCAGCTTTAACGAAAGAGAATTAAAAATGTCTGGTCTTGATGAGAGTCTGGCACATGGCAAACCCCGAAGTTGCTAGCTGCGTGTCTTAGTCACGAGGACACATGAAGTTAATAGACTTCACATGCACTAGAATGACTGCAACAAGTCTTTCTGAGGTTTTTACATCAAAGGTGGTGGAAATAAACCCGGGTTAGGGTCCTCGGCTCGTTGGACACCGTACAGGACCTGACATTGCCTACTCGCATTTAGAAACCGGAGGTTAAGTTGGTGCACGTGCATGCTTCTAAATCCAGGATCGGTAATATTTCAGGTTGTTCATATCCGTCCGCAGCGTTTTCAAAAATCAAACTTACTCTTTATGCAGTCGTTTTTAATTTTCCACAATCACGTAGTTAGTTTCTTGAGAGGGTGTGGTACTTGCTTAAAAAATATCACTGTGAATAATTAAGAGCGTTGGGCAATGCAGTGCTGACCCAGCGCCAGTGACAGGCCGACCATTGTGATACAGGTTCCTTTTTGGATTTCAGAACTGAAGTATACAGGCGGTGGGTGGTAAACGTTAGGTTGATCAGCATTTTCTTATAATCCCCTTTTGCTGAATACTTTTCACCGTACACCGAGTCTAACAATGTCGAGAATTCTCCAGGACGGAAAGTGGGCAGCCGCCAGAAAGGTGAACAAAACTGAAGATCGTGCTAAAAATAAGCTGCGATCAATGCACCCTCTACCGGTACAAAGTCCAGGTGGGTACCACAGACCATTAAAACTCTACGAAGTGCTACAGTTGCTGTACAAGCCCAGGAAATGGCGTCAATGAAATAACCACAACTTGCTGAACACTGATCTGTGTGGTCAGCACAATCCTTAATAGAAGTTAGCTCACTCCTTTTTGTGACTGTTACAGATAGTTAAGTTGACACCTTGGAATCGATTTTCATAATGAAATCACTACAGCTACTCAACTGTGTAGCTCCTTATCATTTGACAAACAGCTTGGAAGGGTTTTTAGGCATTCATAACAGATCTATAAGAACAGGGACACAGGAAGGACTCTTGTTGACTTGACCTCATCGCTTTCAAAATTTGCAACACTGGGCCGTAAGTGTAGCCAACCTTATTTATTTGCCGTGGCTGGCACGTCCTTAGGCATTTAGTTAACAATTACACTTCAGATTTGGTGGGCATTCTTAGTGCATGGCTGTCTCGTAGGCCACACAACAGAGTATCTTGTTCTTGTTTCCCACATGTTTCAGGGCAACTCTACCATCGCTGTTCAACGGTCATCACTTCCAGGCCAGGAAACAGTATACTCATGAAGTATGTATTTATAAATGACTTTTACTCACATAACGGGCCACGTGGTGGATGCGCTAGACCAAGAACGGGTCCAGGTCAGGCCACGACAGAAGATATTTGGGATGCGCACCCATAACGAACACCACATATAGGAGGTGCCATGACATGCATAGACACAGGTTTCCCTAGGCCAGTCAACTGCACCCTTTCTTGCCTTGAGTTGTTAATGAAACCGGGCCTATGTAGGTGAGAAGAAAGTGTGGTAGACGCTCCGCAAGTCTACTATCAGTATAAACTAAATCACGTGCAGATCACTGTCCCTGCACCCACCCCGCTGTTGAGCAAACGGTGAACAGCTTCGGGAAGGACGTTCAAACTGTCATTCATCGTTGTCGTACCAGATGGATGAAGGCATCGTATATATGAGGTTTAGCGGCACCGGGCAAAAAGAAGAATTCCTTTAAAAAGTTAGTTTGTTCAAACAAATCAAAAAGCCATATTTAGAGATAAAACTTTACAACATTTCAGATGAAAATATCACTGACACTTACATCAATTGCTTGGTTGGACACAAAAGTTGATACTGGCTAGCGGGAAAGCCATCTATCGCGGCCAGGTCGATTTCCCTGGCTCTAACGATAGCAGCTGACGGTCGTTTTGTAGCCTCAAGGTTGGTGCGATGTTCATTCAGACATCTTAATGCACCTTGGTTTCCCGCGTATTTGTCTCTTGATGTACAGAATGCCTGTGTGCCTTCATTAAAACACAATTGACATATCTCCTGTGTGTTATCACCGAAGGGGTTGAATGCACTCTGGAGGGCATTTGGCGCGCACGAGTCGCCCAAGAATCTTATCAGGTTCTGGACCACACTGTTGCATTGAGTGATGTTTATTGCTTTCAGATCTCCAATTAGCATGCTTAGAGGCAGAACCCAGCCCTCAGCTGTTCCGGCACCTATTTACCCTAAACTTAAGACAATTCAAAGTCAAATTACCTACCTGCAAAGCATATTTCTTTGCGCCGAAGCTCATAAGGACTTATCGGTTCCCCAACCGGAACGACTATATTGGCAAAATAGTAGAGATCACCCTGCGGATTCGATTTATCATAATTCTCTACGGCAAGGGGTCGCAGTCCGTAGTTTCGACTAGCTAAGTCACCCAGCCCAACATCCAGAGTGATCAGATCAGCCATATTTGTACTGATCAGCTTCATGCAGTCAAATTCGCTCAGGCCGAGGACGCATGAAAGAGTGAAATTGACTGCAAAGGCTGATATTTGAGAGATCACTGCACTCAAGGCTTGGCATTTCATCTGTTCCGCCTGTTTAAATGTACACCAGCGGACGGTGGCTTGAAAGAAATAAATGAGATTGGTGTGACGATAAGCAGACCGGAAATAGTAGCAATGACTCACAAGCAACCGAGCGCATTGCTACGGAACTAAAGTATGTGACCTACCTTGGGAAGAGCGATGACGTAAACTGAAACAATTTTCGGCAATTGAAATGCTAGTTATTCGCCTAGCATATTATGGAAACAAACTGCCTTTTTCGTATGAAACGTGCGCTTATAAATAATTTTATTAGTAAAAATATTTTGCAATTTGAGCGGAACTCTATTTTACCTGGTATTTTGGCGGTTTCCTATACTATCAACTATTCCAGACTACGTTTGCGCATCCACGCCTGTCTTTCTACGTAAGCGAGTAATCTTAACTGGATAGGTTTGCCAAACAGGGCTTATCGCACTTGAAAAATGACTTTCTTTCTCAACGCTAATCAGATGAAGCAAGCAGGGTTTTACCATAGGAGATATTTTGCCGATTTCGAAAATTCAGACTTGCAAATCTGTCTCATTCCATGCCCTAAAACGTAGTATTGAAGCAGCTTATTAGAGAAAGTTTTTATTGATCTTAGGCATATTCATTATCAACTTTTGGTTCTTGACGTGTATGTTTTCGGCGATAAGGTTTTTATGTTTGGGTGAGTCTATAAATATGCCTCAAATGACCATTGATATTGGAAGGGAATGTCCAAGAACTCACTACCTCGTTTAATGCATTTAAGACTATCTTATTTTAAAGGGTTGGGTAAACGCATAGAATAGAAGGAACATTTGTGAGCAATCGGTTAAAAACACTGAGAATCGTGAAGTATTCACCGCTATTTCCAGGATGATCTGAACCTCACCCACTCAAACACCAGAACTCTCTATAAAGAAATTTAACGAAAGGAAATTTCTCTTAATATATACAAAATAGAATGATTAAGATTGCACCTGACAATTCTATTAAAATCTATTTGCCGCTGACTACCCTGTCAACATGTGGCCCTATGAAGATTTTTTTTCCTTTGCTATCTCTATCGGCAAAATCTGGAGACCACATCAAGCGACTGCCTTAGCCGACCGCGTTTCAAAGAATGTAAAAAAACTGAAAAATACAACCAATGCTTATGGAACTGTGTTGGAATATATACTTATGTTGTAAGCTGTTTATTAGAGCGTCACTCTAACATTCGGCTTTTGCTGATTTATATACTCGGTTGTTTTGCAAAGGCAGGCTTCCTGTACATTTAAGGCCTAAGCAGCCTTAGAAATAGTTATTTGCACATTTTTTTGAAATTTTCTGTTTTTTCTAAAACTTTGGCATTTTTAAACAACGTACTGGTAGTAAAAAACTATTCTATGACTTTTTTTTAAGAACGGTCGTTTATTAACCGCTGTATGACTTTGAGGACCTCGGTGTGGGCTGATTTTACTCAATAGTATTTTCTTGTGAAATCGATGCGATTTCGTAAGTTCGGAAGTCCACTGTAGGTGTTAGAATATCATGCCAACCCAAAGCTAACATGTGGACCAATATCATAAAAATCAAAGACATAAGGAGCAGTCTGGACTTGTATATTTTATCCCATACCCAAACTTTCGATGTGACTTCACACCACAGAATGAACGCATATTCGAATTATGCGTAAATTAAGATAGGCTGGCTGTGCGATGCGGTTAAAAAAATATCATGATAGGCAGTACACACTTAAAAAAGGTAAAATGGGATTAAATTCGTAGTCGTCAAAAAAATTGCCCACACTGAAATCAAGTCGAGCCGAAATTTTATCGAAGCCTATGCCTCGGATGGAAACCGGATCAAGCGATGACCCAATCCGGCACCTACATACAGAGCCCTGAACAAACACCTCACGACTTGCGTTATTGATTGTCGATTGGCTTTTACTCCTTATATATTTATTTTTTCTGCTTTTTCTTCTATCCCTTAGTTAAAAAGTTCAGAATAAGAAAACAACGGTTTCGGGGCTCTTTACTCACGGAAAAAAAATTGTAGAGGGAGATTTGTGCAAATGCAGCTTTGTGAGAGTATATTGTTCTTATTACAAAGCAAAAATTTGAATATAATTTTCTGAACGGAAGTTAAAAGGTGCAAGTATTCATATCTCGAGCAAGTCAAAGAGCTCTTTGACTTGCTCTAGTAACCCTAGTAACTCTAGTAACTTAACACGCTTGTTACAGTGTGGCCAACAATAGTGTACCTGATGCTTTTGGATGTCAACATTTACTCACTTAGAAATAAAAATTAACGTAAATGGTTTTTCTGCCACTACCTTGGGGCTCAACAGTGAGTTTACGGAAGAGATTAGCACTTGAGTCACTTCTTTGCAGAATTAGGGGTTTAAAAAGTTATTAACGGCATTACTGCAGAGTTGGTCGATATCCGCGGGATTTAATTAAGATACATAGTCTTAAGCGGACCTATCAACTATTGTCATATGTCATCAGCTGATGACACACCCTCATGCGCAATATTTCGCAGACAGTGGCAAATGGGTTACAAATATTGTCTCCAAACAAAATATTTTTCAAATATTACATAAAACGCAGTAATAAAAACGATAACAGGGTTAAATGCGATGATCTTTAATGCTTTTTTCTTGCAACATAAGAAAAATTTCCATCTTACAAAAACTCAAACAAAAATATACAATAGCAGTGGTCAACTTGGTAAAAATAAACTGTTAAAACAGTGTAATAATAAACATATAAATATTTTACTTGCGCCGGCAGCGTTCTGAAAAACTCCTGAAATTAGCAGTACATAAAACAACCAAATTGGTAGGCCTTTTCCCATTCTCAACGATATTTGCAGTTTTGCCATATTTACAATAATTTACATTTAAGTAATTAAAAGAACTGAAGGAACTCAAGGATGTCAGCTGTCGAGCGCCTGTACGTAGTATAACGTTTTTGAACCCCATAGGTCCTATAATAGTCTTTTTTGTCCCCAAGGATCGGTAGGAATAATAAAGTAACAATGTTCGCTGGAGCCCTGGCAGGAACTCAGATGGACCTCGTGGAGAATGAGTATCAAGCTGAGTAAACACGCTTGTTTGCGCTATTGGAAAGAGGTCACAAAATACCTAAAACTACAACCAACGAAACAAATACGAAATAATCGAAGTAGAATATCAAGCAACAGAACGATAGCGAAAGGCTGAGCAAATCCACGACTGACGCCCACAATGCGCACCATATGGGCTACTCTCAAACATCTTAATCCCACTGTCAAGTAAGGTCTAAAAGGTAATGAACACTTATTGGAAACTTCAAAGCTAATCGAAACTTTAATGTTCAAAAGCGTATGGCATAAAAAGAATTCAAAATTTTTTCTTTCTATGTTTAAAAAATTGTGACCATACACTGACAAAAACCGACGTACTGTAAACCAAGTTATGTACAAGGTTGCATAACCACGCTATCTGCTAGACGTAAAAAAATCCATTCAAATGGGGACCTCTGCTTCCCTTGGTAATTTGTGCCCTCAGTGTTGAATATAAATGATTCTTGGTTTTCGTTGCACGCGAATGTCTCATATACACTTTGCTAAAGTACTCCTCACAGATTGGATAAAGATGGTAGTTGTACCTATGGAGATAATGAAGGTGCACGATCACAAGATAAGCCAGTATCCACAGTTCAAGCCCGTGAACTGTCTTGTAACTTATTGTGATAGCTAAAATTTTTTGAAGTCTGAATGTGACCAAGTATTTTTTTTAATGAAAGGTCCCGAAATCAACAATCTCATACACACGAGGCTTGAGAAAAGTGATGTTATCATGCCTGTATACTTCAATCTCAGAAAGGCCTTGAATAAGTTAAATCCTAGCAACCGTGCTCAATAACACATTCCGAGAATCCGTAAGCATCACAACCGACTGAATCCCTGACTTCGGAATTTTCGAATACGTTGGCTTATTTCAATAGACGCTCACATACGAGTGCACACACGAGCTATCATTTATTTGGAATGTCCTTTGTCCAAAATACACCAACATGTAGCCACAACTGGCCATAATTTTATCTGTCATATGCCTGACGGGACCATAGTGATGAATGCCTGATCTAAAATCCCATCCCACCTACCTCAAGGGCCCTAGTTTAGACGGAAGCGATGGGCGTTTGGTTAGCAGAGGCTCACATGCAATAACCATTAATGTAAAATAACATTATTTAGACTGAGAATGCTCAAGAAGAATATGTGTTGCGTGAGTGTGTTAGAGAGATTACAATTCGCTTTCAGTTCCTTCCAGGCATACTCGGGCATTTGCGCTATCACTCCGCTCTACCTCGTTTGCTTTAAAGGCTTGCTGGAGTTTTCAAAAGCAAATCTCTCCCGTTTGCTGGTATTATTGAAATTTCAATCAAACTCCGGACCAAGAGATTACTGATATGTGCTAGTTCAGGAAATTATTTAAATCAACTAACCGACTTAGAAAGCGAATACTTAGCAGTTTTCGCTTCCCCTAGCAAACGCATAGTTTGGTTAACCAATAATTCGAGTGCGAGGTCATCCGCCGATCTGGCTCTGCTGTTGATCGTTATGTTCTAATTTCCTCGTAGCCTGATTGAATATTGTATATTTCTAAGGGTTACCGGCAGAGCCCTTGATTGCCCTATTTACATTTAGTAAATTTTTGCATATTTCTCATCAAAACAAAGTTAATAACGTAAAAATGCATTCGAAATAGAATGCAATACAGTTTAAAATGAGTTTTGTTGATCAATGTGACGTAGTTCAGAAAACTAGGTCAAAAAAGGTTTTAAAAAGCTGAATGTGGGAAGGGGTTTACGTTTCTTTCAAATATTTTGTCATGAAGCTTTCGTTTAAAATCAAAAAGTTATGCAGACTGAAAGCATCTTGCATCGTAGCGAGTTCCATTGTCCTGCCTTTCGTTAGGTGGAGAATAAATTTCTGAGGTCAAATTGAATGTGTTTAGTTCTAAGTTTGTACAGTTGACCACGTCGATGGGTATTGCAGACAGATTCGAAGATACAGTCCAGCCTCATCCAATAATTATGTTCAGGGCTAATCCAAAATATCAAGAGTAGGATTCTCCTTAAGGGCCAGTAACATAGGGAAGGAAATCGAGCTTTTCCTCATTTCTTTATACGGTAACTCGTTAAAACCGTCAACCATATTCGTTGACCTCCATTGTAGCTGTTCGATGAGATAAATATCTTCCTTGTCTACAGGGTCCGTTGACTTCTATAATCCAAATATCACCCAACAAAGACACTGAAGATTCACCGAAGAGTTAAGGAGGAAATATTATCGAGGCATGGTTGATTCAGGACAGAGAACTGGTTGCATTCTAGACCACCTTCTTTTCTGATGGCATTAAGTTCGTGGTTGTCAAAATATTCTTGCGTTTGTACATAGCTTAATGCAGTGTCGTAACTAAACTGCGGGCTTTTCGGAGATACGTTTCAACCGACGCCAATATGTGAACCACACATGGAGATACATTACACTTTAAAGTTTGCTCGTCCGACCAAACCCTTCGCTTGTCAATAGTAAATTTCTGACTTTGTGTGTCGTTAGCACAGTTGACTTCGGGCCATATTTTATTTTGTCAGCGAATATAATAGCTTCGTGGTCCAAATGCTTTCTGTAGTCATTCGCGTAACATAGACAGGGTATTTGGTCTAAAAAGAGGCTTGTTGGGCACCACTGTCAACAGTTACCTTGTTGGGGTAGAATTGCCATCAAACACTCGCTGTACTCTAGAGGAAATACTCCACCCATTTGAACATTACTCTTTGAATTCCTATTTTCTAAATCTTTTGGAGGCTACCGAAGGCCTTCGTGAGGCCTAAGAATATAACATCGTTGGCATTTAGTCTGATTGCGGGCTTCATCCATTTCTCATCCAAATTCATAGTAGTAGTGAAACAAGAGCGTCCTCGACGAAAACCATGTTGGGTGCTGCACAATAAATTTTTGTCTTCTAGAAACTGTAATAGATTTATTTTTATAACATGTTCCATTATTTCGCACGAGATGATGATAAGCTAACTGGGTGGTGATTTTCGGTGTCCCTCCGTGATCCTCTCGGGTAAATCGGAGTGATGAGTACACTCTTCCACCTTTAGGGATACCACTCACTTTGAGAAATTTTGGAAATATAATAGCTACTGGGTTGCACAGTACATTGGCGAGTTTTCAAAGTTCAAATGCAGTTATTCGGACCAGACTGGGCTATTTAGCGATGTCTAGTCTGAGCGATTTTGCCCTCACCAGTGCAGACGAAACGTACAGATCCTCTAGGGAGGAAAAAGTTGGAATTTAGTCGGAACGTGGGGTACGATGCGAAGAACAATTAGACCGGCAAGTGAAGACCTATTGGAAGAAATTTGACAGAATGGAGGCTTTGACTTAATCATCTCTCTCCACTGCTCCGTCCGAAGGCCTGAGAATGGGGATTGAATCCCGGTTTCCTTTAGTGCTCCATAGGTAGTCCGATCAGATTTCGGGGTGCTTCAGCGGATTTCCTTTGAAGCCTACAAGCGGATTTATGTTAACCGGAAGTGCGCAATGAAAGTTCTCTTATTAATAAGTGGTTTTACAACCACGATGAAAAAGGTTATCGTATAGCATAGTTTCAACTATTATGTACGCTAGTGGTTTTATAGTTTCACCCTGCCAGAGGGATGCTGGAACAAGTTTTTTATGGTCTGTAAATTAATTTTTACCTCCCTTGAGATTTCTGCACAACCGAACCTATTTAGCAAAATGGCTAGGACTGCAGCTTTAACAGAGACTGTTGCAATCAACGATCATTTGAAAATGCAAGTGATAAGTATATATTATGTAGATAAAGTTCTATTTCCCCAGTAGATGTTTTTGAGGAATGCACTGATAAAGCCCCATGAGCTGTTCACTACACTTGATTGATGATTGCGTTGCAACATACCCACCTTCTACCGATTGGATTACCTAAAGTTATGGTTTTAATCCTTTTTAAGTGCTGTGTGAAATCCCTCCGCTCATCTAAAACCGAAGCCAGGCCATCAAATCAACTGCTCACTCTGGCCGCACCATCCCACATTTTTTCCTGCATACGCTTGCTCACAGATGGTAGGATTAACGAGGCACCTGCAGTTGCATATTAACTCTTCATTCGTTGAGCCTTCTACTTTATTTTTATAGTTGTATCCGTCATATTGCCTTCATCTAGCTGCTTCCCCTAACGAAATTAACTTATGCGGTTAGTCTGTTTGCATAATCATGCCTATCCGCACATAGCGACACTATTTTTATAAGAAGGTTGCGGAGTAGTGTTCAGTCTTATAATTTACATAGTACGTGTAGATGTGAGAAAATCCTAGAGCAAAATACGGGCCAATGTCACGAAACAGGTGTATGGTCTTGCTACCAAACAAAACATTAATTATATTTGATGTGCTGTCACACCCAATGAAAATAAGTTAATTATTTTGGTTCTCCTCACTTAAGCCATGCGAAAAACAAAGTGATGCATTCAGAGTATATGTATATGTGCACCAGTTTAAGATGGTCAACGCGTTTAACGAAACAGTGGTTTAACAGCAATTTTCTACACTTATCTAGAAGACCACCGGGTAGCTTCGTGCGATTTGTCACTAAGAAATGCGACGATATATACAGCTGTCATCTGAAAGTGGACCTTATCATTTCCATTAGTCGCAGTCATGTATTGTTCGTTACAATTTTCATTATCAGTATTGATATCAACAGCATTAACCATGGTTCTAGTAACAGTAGTGTATAGTGGGTAAACACGTTCATCGATTCTCAGAAGTAGACGGAACTAATGAAAGTCACTAAATGAATCAGAAAAATCCCATACCTACCCACGTGTTGTCCCATTTGACATTAAAGTAAGTCGGGCAAACTGACCACTTCATTGGCGGGGTGAACTTCGTTAAACTCGGAGCGTTACTTAAGACTAACGTTTCAAACTTCGACGGGCTAATTTCCTTAGTCGTCCTAGGTAGATTTCCATACTAAGTTAAAGCACTGTTGGCATAGCAAGAAGTAGGAGCCTACGAGTGATACACTTCAATGGCTTTTGATTTATTGGGTGGGCGTCATCCATGGAGCCCAAAAAACAGGCAATTAGCTCATTTTATAAGGACCATCAGGGAAACAAAAGTACAGGCATAGACTGAAACATACATGGAGATCTGCCTTGCTGGGGCTGCTTTCATCAGCTAAACTTGAGAATGAAGCTAAACAAAAGTTCTGCCAGAGGACAGAAGTGGATCAAGCAATAATTGTATTACAGATCAGCTGTAAGCACTAGAGGCCAGAGTTCTCGAGCTGGTTCAAGTCTAATCTTCAGAAAACTGGTATAGAGAGAAGAGTTTAGTTGACCAATTTTAGAACCCTTCTAGCCATAGTTGCTAACAGCTGACATCTAAAAGATCCCTGGCTTTATAGTAGAGCAATTGACTTAACGCTTATCGCCTAAGGAATCCGCGTGCAAACTACGCGTTACATAGCACAAAAATTGACATTTCAGACGCCCTTGGCGCTAGTGGTACTTGTTGGTCTGAAACTATCAGCGAATGTCCTGGGTTCAACGTCAATGCTGAATGGTTCCGAAGACTATAGTTTAGCGGATCCTAATTATTTATTCGTTATCGGCTTATTGAAAGCTTCGATGAATACCGACTTTGACGAAGTACCACAAAGAACAACGAGTGCGGGGAGTTGAGGCTAACGTCAACTAGACACGTTTTTGGTCCTATGTGGTCTTCCCCGATGAAAAGAAATTGAATTTTGCTAGTCCGTGTGTAAAGAATGGCATACTTTCGATGGACGGTCGTGTAGATGTAGCAGTGTGATACTCTTGGAGGCTGTTGTTTCTCCCAGAAAGTGTGATTTTGTGCTTTTCGTGGGAAGCAACATTCTTATTCATTTATTCTGCTAAACTACAGCAGTTTTAAGTCATACAACACTGAACGCTTGTCATTTTAACAAGACAACTATCATAGACATGCGACCCAGAGGTCAAAACATTGGCCAACAAACAGTGAAACAAAGAGCCCATTCTCAGCGCAGATGAGAATGTATTGAGTTAGTTCTTCTTGTGTGTATACCAAACTTATCAGTCGGCAGATTGACTCAAGAAGGCTTTTCAGCAAGGTTAGAATGTCTGAGCAAATCAAAAAGTCAACGTCGGATTAAAAACAAGAATAAATATCGTGATTGTATCTCAAAACGTAATATAGGCCATGATCATTTTTAATTCAATCAGTTACCTTAAACATGATCGGCTCAGGAGTAGTGGGGCAGCCAGTACCTGGCCATTCTTACGTCATATAAAACCCGAAGAAATAAACGTTAGGCGGTTGGATTTCTGTCCAAAAACCGGTTGCCTTGAAACTGCGAGAGAGAGAGAGAGAGAGAGAGAGAGAGAGAGAGAGAGAGAGAGAGAGAGAGAGAGAATGAGACTTGTCTTAACCGATTTTCTTGATCTTAACCGACACAGTTCCCTATTTTTAGGACATAATGCGGATAAAATCTTGCCAGTGTTCCTTTTTGATCCGTTTGCTTGGGTTTAGCTTGTTCAGGTTTACCAGGAGCAGTAACTGTAACCCTAACTAATGTCAACATAGGGCGCATGAATATGTTTGCGCATGCCTATAATCGTGGGAGAGCTTATGGGTGTTGGATTTTTTGAGCTGCTGCTTCAATTAACCCGGTGCTTAATGAAATAGGTCGAGGTACTCACATCCTCCAATTTAGGAATATAGTGCGTGTTACATGTAAAGCAGTACGTGAAACCTGATTTGACTGAATTTACGTGACTGTTTTCGAAATGGAGACTATTTTAGCAAATTTTTATGTGGCAAACTGCGGCAACACATTGAGATAAGGATACAAAAACACGAATGGTTGTCATTGACTTCTTCACAACATTAAAGGCGTGAGCCTTCACGTTAGTCATTATAGCAGCCTAGACTACTTAAAACCATTCCTAACGATTGAGGACTTTAGAATACACGACAAACTGACACTATTCAAAATTTAAAATCCATACTGGCTTCGAATACAGACAGACGTAAGATCAGGCTAAAACAAGTTCGAAGGGTCAGCTGAATAAGAGCTTGATGGAGCAAGGTACAACAAAGTGTTGGGAGATCGCATTCAGATAAAATAGACCGATATTATTTGTAGTTTTACAAGTAAATTTTTCTGTCATCTATTTTATTACAATTAGCTGTTATCAGGTAGCTTTTTCTTCTCAACAGTAATTAGAATACATTCAAAAGCCTACTATGTTGACGACTTTAATACCTGCGACCGGAATTCTGCAAAATTATCTATGATTAAAAAACACAACTTCCCAAAATCACAAGCCCAAGAACCAGTCTGAACACTTTGAGCATGAATGAGTTGATATAATGTGGAAATACTGCGTTATACATTTCGAATCTTTAGCAATCGGGCGTCCAATGGAAATAACGAAACTTTACACAGAGGTTAAACAAAAGCCATATCGAATTGAAGAAATATGTTTAAGTAGTTGACTTGTGATATTATAAGTAATGCCTTTTGGAGGTCATGGGAAAATTATTGCTGTAACCTGCTTTGTGTCATTGGCACACAGGGTGTGGAATCGTGATCTTTTTGCTTAATAATCTGCTAAGTTTAGGTTGAATTCAACGATATGGGCCTGCTTATGAGGTTGCCCAAAACTGCATACATCTCAAAATACAATTCACGTAAGCATTGCCCTCCAAATGCTACTCTTTCTCCACTTCCTAACAACATTTACTCAGGAAAAGCATGAGCAACTCCTAATCATCATGTGTACCACCATGATCATCAAAAACCTACTCATTTAAAAGGCCTGGGAAACTATATTCCTGTAGAAGGCAAAGTGGGTTGACTGTATCTGGTAGTTGCTTGGAAACTTTTCATCTGTTCATTTTCTATTTCCTGTGGGCCAAGAACTTTCCTCTACAACGGGCCACGTTGTAGATGCATTAGACCAGCAGGGAGCCAGATCAATGCACAGGTAGCATTATTTTGGAAGTGAACCCATAACAAATGCCACACATGGTGGGGAGGAGCCTGTGGTGGCACGCCTGGGCGCAGATCCACGCCGTCCGAAACACCTGTGCCAGACCCCACCTCTGGGTTTTTGACTCTATCATGACACCAGTCTCAGGTGGTTGAGGGAGAAGAGAGTGCGGTGGATGTAGCACAAGATAATGTAACTCCCGTGCAAGTCACCGTCATTACGCTCACCCTGCTTCGGGGTGCATGGTGAGCATAGTCGAAATCGACGGTCGCACTCTCGTGTGCTAAAAATAACTTAGTAGAAACTGGTACTTTTTCTATCCCTGATATCCCGTTCTGGCAACCGCAGGGACCGGAAGGAGCTCATTGAAACGGTGATCTTCTTGAAATGTACCGAAATCAAACGAACTTAAAAAAATTGAACTGAGCAGAGAGATGCTCATTAACTAAACGAAAAAGTAAAAAGCTCATGAGGCTTCTACGCAAGCAATGGAGGCTTCCGTGTGGGATTTTCGGCAACTAGCTTTTCTGTGGCAATTGCTGAATTCCTTCAAGTCATTCGTGGAAGATGCTATTTCGCTGGCTTCTTATATCTCAAGGACTATCGCGAAGTGGAAACCTGGCTACGACCAAAAACTGAATCTCGAGGAAAATATGCTCATTGCAGGAATTAGTATACTAATTTTGCGCCTGCAGAGTAGCATTATGTAGTTCTAAAAGCGTTTATTTACTAGTACTTCAGTTCTATGGAAATCGGGCGGGTACTTAGCCATTGCAAATGGGAGGAATCTCGAGTTGAAACATTCAAGGGTAAAACACTAGCATGAAGATGAGAAGGGAAGAATGAGGACTTATAGTAAAACAAGATCGAAGTGTATCGTCAACTTACGTTGGATTTACACTGCAATGTCAATTTGGGTATCGTCTGATCGAAAAATTTGAGCATATTTAAAGACTGCCTTCCGAGATGGTCAACTCTTGTCTGCACTACACCATCAAATCAGCATTAACTAAGGGCTTAAAATATCCCAAGTTCACGGTATCTCGAATTCCAGAACTCACAGTAAAAATGGTACAGGCCAAAAAAGGGCTCCATTAAGTACTAGTAAAGGAACTTAGTGGTCATACGAATCACCCGTTAAGTAAGTTAAACCATGCACGGTTTGGAAGAGCACTTTTGGAACCGACAAACGTGTGACACGTTTTCCAGGAAATGTCCTGCAGTTAGCGAATAAGTTCACCTAATAGAATTTTAACCAGTAGGTTAAAAACGTGAGCGGCCTATGTATAATTTAAGAGTAAAATTCGTTATTTATGACGTGAGCTTAGTTCAAAGTAATGCAGTTACTCAATCCTTTAGATATTAAGAGATGTTTACAATTAATTCCAACCAAACTTATAATAAAGGCTCGAATAGCTTATATTCAAGATAGTTTTTGCTTAAATATAACAAACTGTTTATGGGATATCCACCGAAATGCATTTATGGCAGATCCTATCTTTCAGTCTATGATTGTTTTCTGAAAAGCCGGTGCATGTGGCACTTTAGGAAGAAATATGAAATGTCTAACATTTGCTGAGAAAAAAAGTCAGTTTTTATATTTTTCCGTGCTAAAAATTCCTAAAGAACAAACTGTCTGGTTGTTACTTGTACTCTCCTTTTAAGGCAAATTTTCAAAGTACATAACTGTATTAATATCGTTGATGACGGCCGTGAGTTTGAAAGCCAAAAAATTCTAGAAACGATGTTCTATGTACAGTGGGCTTGTTACTTCCTCAAACGGAAAAGTGCTCTTCAAACAGCCTGTATTTGTTTTCGGAATCCCATTCAGCTTACCCCAGAGGAACACAAATTTAAAGAGACGAAGAGTATTGTCTTCCACAGATTTACTGCTGCATAACAGTTCTGTTTTTTTCAAAAAAGAATAATTGGGTAAAGTCTAGGATCTTTTGCAATTAAGTTTTCTCAAGAAATGGCAAGCAACCACTTTTTTAATATGTAAATTCAATTTTCATTAAAATACTTTTAAAGTCTTTAAGACATAAAGGAGTTTGATCAATTCCCTTCGAAATATCATGACCTAAAAGAAGTATCTGCGATCTACCTTCATTATAACTGGTAGTGGGGATATCAGGGTTTTAAAAGGGCAAACGTTTAAATTTAATATGAACTACTGAGCAGTCGTTGGGAAATAAGATCATTGCGTCTGCAAGGCTCCAGTCAGGTCTATTATTCTTTAGTTTTTGTTATCCTTTTTTCAGTTGAGAAACCTCTGTCTTGTTAATTGTCTTTCAATGATACATGCAGTTTTGTATCAAAACTGCTTTCATGTTTGTAATGTCTGCCATACAACTGCTATCGCATCCCATAAGTGACGCGCCATGGGTTGAACGTGTGCTGGTAAGTCAACCATAGCACAAAATATCTGCTGTGAGACTTATTTCTCATTCAGAGGTTTTACTCCACCCCTAATAATAGAGAATATTTTTGTTATTTGGGAGGCTGCTCTTTATATGTTCCCCGAATGACTTAGCAATAATAGTTATAATTCATGCGTTTTAACTGTGTGCGATTCATGCAGCTTCTATAGCATGCTCCCCCTGTTCTCAATACCGCTATCATTGCTGTCCTCAAGAACACATCAAAGGCAATAAAGTTTGTTCTAACAAGTAGTTATACAGTTGCTATGGTGAGCACGAAAGACAGTGGGGCAAATGGGTCGAAATGACAGAAGAGAACCACTGAAGGGCTTCGATATGTAATCAAGTTTGAGGTTTTGGCCATGTGCTCGGAAAGCATACTATTGACCATCACTGTCAGATGGATTGTTGTTCATATAAAATGAGGCTAAGGTTCGCATTTCAGATGTATGTAGCAGTAGGGGGGGCGTCTGCTGGTTGAGTATTGGCATCATTTCGTTGCTTGTGTGAGCTTTCAAAATCATTGACGTGTCCATCGTCAGATATAAAAGTGGCGGAGGTGGTTTCGTGGGGCCCTGTTTGCTGGCGACAGATCGATACATCGATCGAATGAGTTCTCCTTGAAGGCCCAGGCTTCCGAAAATTTGCGGCTTGTCTTACTCCGGGTGTGGGAACTTATCTTCGTTGCTGTGAAGCTAAACTCCGGATCCGTTTCGTAGGTGTGGTTAGCCAATTTCTGTTTACATATTTTACTTAGGAAACGGTTAGCACCACTTAGAATGCATTTGCCGTAAATTGCAAACTAGTTGCAACTACAATTACAGCATTTAATCACTATCATCATACCCATAATCATCACCATGATCATCATCATCATCATCATCATCATCATCATCATCATCATCATCCTCATCACTATCATCAACAACAGCATCATCATCATCCTCCTCCTCATCATGATCATCATCCTCATCATCCTCATCAGCATCAACATCGTTGTCGTCGTCATTACGTGATTCGATGGCTTGGAAAACAGACTCAATGACAGATCCCTATTTTGTCTTAATCGACCAACCTTATTATAGCTCTAATCACTTCCTATGCTTTAACTCGGACGTGAACTTCCTTAGTGTCATGAAATAATTTAACTCAACGACGCGCGAAATTAATCTACAGCATTTGTGTTCAAAAACGGCCTTGATCTGTTAGCTTTTCTGTTGGTAACCGCCGTTTTCGAATGTTTCTTAGTCAAACAGAGATCCAAAGCTCTGTGCACAATAAACCGAGACATTTCTGGAGACCGATCTGGGTAGGTGAGGGGCTATTAAACGTTGCTATAGCTATATACACGCTGACGAGTGCGGGCAACTAGCCAATCGGGCTTTACGTTCCATCATCGGCTTACGCGTGACGACCTTAATTCTGATGAGGACTGGTTCTTGAAGACCCGCCTTTGTCATATCCACTAGATGCTCCAAGACAGTCTGTGTCATTATGAACGCGACCAATACTATAGCGCCAGATGAGACTAATTACTTCTCGCCTCGAAAAGGTGGTCACATTTCTGATGTACGAAGCAGTGACAAACGGGGAAACTTCATGTTGCTAGCTGGAACACCCGCAATAAAGGCCAAAGTTCGCTATTTTTAAGAGATGGCATTGACAAAACCTGTCAGCCTGGTGTTGTCCTGCCTGAAACCGTCAAATAATAACTAAAGTTGGCTGCAAACTCGAATAATATATAGCCTTTGTCAACTTATTGCTTTTGGTGGCTAAATTACAAATGAATTGGCATACATACTCTTTCTCACGAGGAAGAAGATATTCGTCTTCCACCACCTGAAGCAAATATTTGCTTCCTCATTGCGGAAGCACCGCCGCGAAGCTTAGGGGCACCGTTGTTAACTGCACAGTGAACTGTTAGCGCAAATTAGACTGTCCACTCTCGAGAGTGTGACTGTCTGAAAAGTCTGAAAAGTGCCAGACTCGGAAACTTAAGTTCTCAAGTTCCGATGTGTTTGCACGGTTGACCACCGCCGTCCAGAATTCACAAAAGCTGAAACAGCTTGACGCGCTGACACCCTCATAGAGAAGAGGAAATGACCTTGATCATAAACGTCCTTGCTGAGAAGTTGTTTTCTCACTTTGGCCGCAGAATGACAAACCTCGAGAGTGGATATCAGTCTGCAATATTCAACTGGCGGATGATGATACTCAGCCGGATTGTTGGAGATCTATAATTTGGAACATCGGATCATCAGGCTGTATCATCGTGGTGCCGGGTAAATGGATCTTATTAGACCATGACTTGAAAGTTCCAGTGGATCCATTCTTTACTGATAGAAAATAACCGTTGGGTAGGTTAAAAATCAACCAGAAGATTAGAACGAAGAATAACCTCATGGTGCGTGAGCGGTTGTCTCGCTATTAAGAAACAATTTCCAAGTTAGTTGGCCTGCTGCATGTGATTTTTCCTGGGCCCCTCTGGCGTCGCTATTCAAACAATACTCCCCATCCCTCCATGAATGAGCCTGGGCTCCGGAATTCACCCTTGCGGGAGATCAGAGTTGCGTAGGGAACAGGACTGCTCACAAAAAGCTACAAGACCAGTCGGACTTCACATCTGAGTGGTTTGAGAATATATTTCAGTGGATGTGGCACACGGAGTATGTGCACAAGTACCATTCTGTACCCTATCTTCCGAGTGCCTCAACTACAGAGACATCAGATTGCGAAACATAATCGTCAGGACCTTCTCCGATATCTTCCTCGGCCTTGTCCGTTTAGCCATACGGGCACGGACAGACAAGAAGGAAGGCCTTCTTCGCTCCGGCGGTGGCATTGAATCCGTGAGCAATAGAAATGCTTCTGTTAGCAAAAGATTCTTATCCATCTTATTGGTACCGTATTTCTGCTGGCCATAAAAGCTACTGGCATGCTCGTTTATTCCAAACCATATGCTGGGCACACCATCAAATTAAATGACTGCATGCTCATGAATACTCTTAAAAGAAAAAGCACTTATCTGCCATTAATGGAGGTCATCAAGTCCGTGTCATCTCGTTAATTTTATATGACTACGAAACAGGCCAAGTTGCCGGAACAGTAGACGGCTGGGTACAATCAAGGTAAGAATCAGGTTTTAACACCCAAAACGGTGACTAAACTAACAATTTTGTCGAACTTGAAAAAGTGGACCGATAACAAGAAGAAATAGTACAGTAGGGGAGTAAAGGTTAGTAATAAAGAAAGGTAAGCAATAGAAAGTCAACAGTCTTCCGGTTCCAGAAACTTCAGAACCAGAGTTGGGAAGGTTCATTACACACCACAGAAAAAAGTGGTTAGAATGCTTATAAATGTTTTCACTGGAAATCAATTAATGCTGCTCACTTAGGGGTGGGTATATGGCAAATAACAGCAAAATTCTTCTCTAGAGTGCGTGCAAAATTCTTGTATGCAAGAACCTCACTTATCTGCAAACCGCTTTATCCTTCCCATTTCCAGAAGACACGACGATGCTGAAATTTTCGACGGATTCCGTTGTTGGGAGGCTACTAGAAATGGCCGACATACCGTCGTTAGGAGCAAGGTTTTTATAAACAATATTTAATATGACACAGGTCACAGTACCCTGTCAAAAGAAGAAATTCATCCGTCTGTAAGAAGCATGCAGGCATTTGTAGCTACTTAAGCCTACTCCTGTTGAGTAATCATGTGAATGGTCCCCGTAACCAAATGAATGCTATAAACTGCATAAGGAGTTCATAGAGCGAATAGATAATTGCATGAAAATAAGTTAATTCGCGTTTAGGAAAGGTGCAATTTTCGAAACAGTTGGGGCTTCCTCGAGAACCCACCGAGTTAAATTATATTTTGAGTCGAACCCAGTTTATATTTTTTAACGCTTTTGACAGGGAAATACAAAATATGAGACTTTTTGAACATTTGGGAGTTTCATTCTATGGACAAATTTTATGCACGGATAGAGGTAGCGCGACTATTCCATTATCAATGGGGATAAGATTATGATATATTATATACTAACCCGTCTCTATAGTATCGCATCATGATAGAAAGGGAATCGCCCTGACATTCTGGTTTATATTTCGCAAATTAATTTTAAAATATAATCGAAGATAATGAGTTTAGAGTAAAAATTCCTAGACCACCTATAAAATACTTATTATCTCCAATTTTCTCGACTTTTATTTTATCTCCTACTTATTCCTTCATATGTCAGCTACTTGAAGACTGATATAAGGTCCTCGCAAACCAAATCTTCGTTCAACAGCACTTTAGAACAGTCGGATAGAGTTCATTCGTTGCACATTATCAACGAGCAGAAACATTGCGAGAGGGGACAGTATATAAAGCGTAAAATGTTTTGCTTTTGTTAGTATCGTATTTCTCAACTAGAGAACACCGAAGTGATGGGCCTAGTCCTGGTTAACAAATTTTGCCAGCGTTTTAGTGCAACCCGTTGTCTTTTATATTTTATCGATAAAACTATTCAGTTTTGACGTTATTTCTATTACTGGACGGGCAACTGAAGTAAATACCACCCAGAGAGCAGGTGCGCTCCTGAATTTACTTCCCCGAGCAAAATCAGTGTTGGCAGCTGCTATAAACGCGGATGTTCCTTGGCAGTGCTCACCTTAGCGACAGACCCCGTCTAGGTTTGGGAATAACCATGACTTTATAGAGACAGTAATTTTTATGTACTCTTCTTAGATGCCGAAGAAATGGACCTGCGCAGCGACAATCGAAACATTCCTCAGTAGATCATCCGTTAAGCTTTCTGCACGTAATATCAACTATCGAAACACTCAGAAGGTACTGCTGGAAGGACATGAATAAAAACCAACACATGTTTATTTTTCCTGTCTTCGTATGTTTCTGTCATTTGCTGACTTCTTTGGATTCTGTTTCATCCACACATACCTGTGCATCTAAGGGTATCATTCAAAAACGAATCCGTTGAGCTAAAAGGGCCTGAAAATCCAGCATATTCAAGGCTATATAAGTTTCCTATTTTGTATAACAGATAGTACTGGTGACTACAAATATATTTTAAAGGGGTATATAAGTACTGAAAACAATGAATTGTGTGGAAAGTATCTTGCCTGCTTTAACCTGAGAGACGTTAATGATGCTCATATCTCAAGTTTATGAGGAGTAAGGGAGTATTTCTGCGTAAACCATCATGGGAAATATTTTCTAATTGCTGTTGTTTGAGAAGACCAGTTTCATTCTCATTTCCTGACTGAATTCGACGTAGAAGCACTCTTGCGGGATATGATTTGCAAACTACCTCAACGTAAAGGGAAGTTGGCAATATATGTATTATATCTAAGTACATATTCAGAGATATTGACCATATCTAAATACTCAGTAATTTTGCTGTGTTGTTTGCGTGTGAAGACAGTTGTTACTCATTTTTACGTGAATAAGAATTTTATAGCATAACAGTTCCTTATACCGAAGCCTAGATTCGACTTCCTCCCGTGTATCCTTGTCTTCCAACGCACCCTAATGAGGTAATATGGATAACTTTTGACAGTCTTACTGGTTTTCAGGCTCTACAAATTGGCTTTAAAGCAATGCAAGCTCCTTTATATTATGGCTTTTTTTCCTCTACGCTAAATTTTTCTACCAAATACCAGAAAGGAGCGTTTATTCGAGCGTAAGTTGGGTGGCTGTAACTGCCTTCGGTATCAGACAAATTTTGATGTTGTGTCGACCATAGTACCGGTCGAAGGTAGCTTCTTTGCTTTTTTGGTTTTGCATATACAAATATAATCACGATGCAATTCTTATGGCCCCCAGCAAACATGTCAGTGCTGTTTACCTACTCTTTTAAGGCCAAATTTGTCATTTATTAGTCCGCAAAATTTATACATGAGAGTTTACATAGCCGGGTTTATTTGAGATTAATTGCATGAAAACGTTAAACAACAGAGCGCTTACTTTCTGACTAGGCACAATTTAATTAAATTAAATAGATTTATCAAGGACCTCTTTGTTTCATAAAGCCAGGTTCCCACATCCAGAGGTGAGTGCTCGCCATGGATTTGCATGACAATGTTTTGATAAGCAGCCTTCTGCAATCAATTGATTGCCCGGTAACTTTGAAAGGGTTTACTTGACGGCGTTATAATAATCCTTTTGTTTTCTCTCTTTTTTGCCTTTTTTAGGGAGAATAAAGTAAAACGCAGTATTTTACCTTTGATTAAAGTGTTTGGAACTACTTTGTTTCTTCATTGTCCTTTATGAAAATAAAAGTGACGACTCAGTACGCGTTTTCGTTTTCTGGTAAGTAGTCACGGGTTTCACCACTGGAACAATAATTTTGCACTATCAAATCTGAATGAATCACATTAGTTGGTCAACCAAATACACTATTCCGGGTAAGACAATAATCAAATGAATGTATTTTTGGGTTTGTCCGTCATAAGCTACGTTAGTTACTGCATTATCTTGAAAATATATCCAACGCAATTTGCAAAACTATTGGTTTCGTGAATTTAACTTATGAAACGACGTGTCTTACTGCATTTTTCAGGAGAATTTGGAAGTTTCCAAATGTGTTACGTAATATATTTCACACATAAAACAACGCGAAGTAATTATAGTTGTTATTTTCCCATTGAAAAAAATGCCTTCGAGTACAGCCACAATAGGGCCCGCAATATCATACTGAATTTAGCGAAAATTATTTTTCCTACTGACTTCAAGACCTCCGTGGACATTGCTTTCAAAAATAATGGAACATTTCAGAAATTTTTGTGGTGACAGGCTTTGCCATCAGGAAGAGAAAAGTAACTGGATAAATAAAATCCATTGGATCCAGTTCCTCGATTTGCTAAATTCAATAGCTCCCCTCCTTTAGCGAACTATGACAAAACGTCTTAAAATATTAGCACTTCATGTCACCAAGTACTAGGGAAAACTTACAAAATGGCTTGTTTCGAATGGATAGAGTGCATCAGTTTATTACGTGTTATAATTAATTAGATGCTGTGCCTTGTAATCGTATCTAACAGAAAGCACACGAGGAAGGCTGAGGGACCCATAAATGAACTAAAACCCTCACAGCTGTGCCATGGTGTGGCAGAATATTGGCGAAGCACGTGTCAGTATGGTAAATCAGGGGCAAGAGATGGGAATAAAAACTCCTACCGATTCCGGAGGCTTGCACTACCTTACAGGGGTTAGGGTTAGCTTTAAGTTTAGGGATAGGGCTAAGGTTAGGGTTAAGTTTTGTGTAAGGATTTTGTTAGTGCTTTCTCGATGATATTTACACTTCGTGGGATTGTGTCCGCGACCACCTATATTTCCAAACAGATCCCGTCTCCCATAACGAACCAAATCATATAATATGGGTATACAACTGGCTGCCTGTTGGTGGTTTATGAATATTCTGTGGCTATCCTGTTGAAGCTAATGAGTTGCAATTCCAATATTGGTGTTAAATTTCTGTCTGAGCCTATACGCTCTCATTCAGAATGATTTATCTCAAATAAGCTATTAGTTCCTGAGGAGGTTAAAGAGTTGAAAGTGATAAATTGGTTCCCAATACCCACACACGTAATTTTATCGAATATCATGGGCAAAAAAACGAAGTTTACCCTAGAAGGTGACAAATTTCCTGTGGGGCATGGTGAATAGTATCTGCCTAGTCGGTGTGAATAGGGTGTCCTTCACGATACAAATTCATGATGCGACAGCACCTATGGAGACAGAGACGGTCAGCTAGATGATCAAGCGAACAAGGGTCCATTGCAGATGAGCTATAAAAATGACCTTGAAAAAAATTGATCGATAGGCGTGACAGCAAAGCTCACACAGAGTTCTATGGAAATAACCAATTCATAATAGAAGTCCTTTGTGCCAAATTTCACCAGGTGGTTTACCCGAGGCGAAAAATTCCGAAATTCTCATCGAAATCTCACAAATGTAACCAAAACCTGTCAAGTAGCTTGGAATTCTGAGGCCTTTATACTCGATTCATTTGACCCACTTGTGAACAATTCGGTGGCCTCGGTGGGATTCAAACCCGCGTCACCAAGTTGAAGGCCTTAAAACAGCCAACGCTCGAGTCAACGGAGCTACAAGTACCCCACCGGGAACCGTGAGTTTAATCACTTGAGACACACCTGAAAAGTCATCACTACGCTGAAGGGCCAATCTGTCCCCATGCAATTAAATGCACGAGAAACCCTATAGCAAATGTACACGATAATCTGAAAGGCTCCTTGAACTACGTTCATCAAAACGTAGTCCAAGTGTGACCCTGATCAAGGGATCATGAGAGTTAACACTGTAAATATAGCCTTGCTTCCAATCAAGTTATTTATCAAGGTCTGTACACATACATTCTTACCTGACCAATGTTGATGAACATGGACATTCTATATAGCCTTTATAACCTACTTGTTTGACGATACGACGATGAAAAGTCAATGACTTTAGGACCGACCTAAACTGACAAATTACTCTTTTTGAACCCCCATTGCCCATAAGTAGGTAAAACTTGCCTTATTTTGCGCTTTTTCAAATGCAGTGAGCAGTACGAATTTTTGGGTAACTTTTTATTAAAAATTAGTTAATTGCTCGGGAGTTTTTCAAACTACTCGCGGGTTTCAGAGATACAAATCAGGATTTAGTCTAGATGGAAGAGAATGGGGACTAAGGTGTAAAAATTGGGAGTTTTCTGTTTACGTTTTCCTCATAATTACCAATGCTTTCATCGAGGTTCAAACTTTGGTGGCAAGAAAGTGTTCAAAGTTTCCCTCGCCTTCGGTCACATTCGATTCAGGATTCCAGATTGCGGTCGCTGGGCCATTGCAGCTGTGGAACCCTACCTGCAACGCTTGCAGCCACCGATTAGTTAAACGACCTCCGTCTTCGTCCAGGTTGTCTTGTTAGGCTTGATACTAGGATCCGTAAACTGCGGAAGGAAAGGATGAAGAGGTCTGACAACTTTGTTGTTAATAAATGTCTGTGACAGGTTTATGGCGGCATTTTCACTGCCATGAAGCGTGGACCGATGACGCGCACGTAAACACAGGCATGTAAACACTCTTGCGAAGTGTATTATGGGATGACCTCATTAAAACTGCACTTCACATTGAATCCTGGCGGCCCTATTTACACCATATTAACGTAAGCAACAGCGGTTTTTTTTCGGACTCCCCCTCCACTCCTGAAATCTGACACGCACTCTTTGCCGCATGACCGTAGATCAATATTTCACTTATGTTCAAAAAGGACGTCAAGGTTGAAAGTTTTTCTTCAGAATGATAAGCTGTTTGCAACTATAAAACAAGGCTTAAGACGCAGAGCGATGAACATATTTGCTATTCGGGAAAATGCGAACTTAGTCAGAATCTGGTTTTTACAATATGGGCTCTACTTGCAGTCCTGCTGATTTCGCTTTGTGTTCTCCGCCTCTGGACAACAGCAACTAGGAGCGCCAATTGTGTGCCCGTTAGCGGAGTTTTTAGTTCCTCGTACATACCAGGCCTGGAGCTTGAATGTGGCTAGCAAATGTTTTCCCGATAAATTTAGAAACCGCAGAAACTGCACAATTCTATAATGGATATAAACTTCCAAATGTTACTTGGTTGAAATGAGTGGATATTTTCCAGCCAGTGTTGTAGTGACTTGCAAGGGCTCGTGCAGATCAAATACAGCGAATCACTACTTCTCATTATCGTTGTTTTTAAAGATATGAATGATTCAGCTGACAAAATTGTGAAAATTGCGGCAATTCCGGTGGCATTTGAGCATACGGCGGCAAAGGCAAGGCTAGAGTACGATCATCACTCTAACCATCTGAGCTACGGTGTCCCAAACGAGCACCATGGGAGTAATTGCATTTGCTCAATTTACCTTCCTTATTTCAGTTACTGAACTGACTCAACCAACTTATTAAAATCTATCTAAACTACTTCGGAAAAAGTGATGCCAGTAGCCCTCTGGTGGATAATAAATTAATTGCTTCGGAAATCCTGTTTGAACAATCATCTTACTGTAACATGCCTGGTAGGTTCCATACATCGGCAGTTGAGTGGGCGGGTAACCGGCCTGAAATTTTGATCAAACTTACGGCCCTCAGTCCGTGCCTTTTAGCTTAGGTGGTAAGTGCATTGGATGTACACAAATCCTCCCTTAATGTCATGCGCTCGAACCGCAGCGATGCCCCAGAGCCTTCGCAACTGGATAAGCTGAATGTCTTGATGAAGTATAATTTATTGCGGAATAAGTTGGTCAGTGCATAGAGGTGGCAATAAGCTGATTACTAGAAACTCGAAGTTAAATTTCTGTTCCAGTTGAGTAATTAACAAGAAAAAGCCGGCTAAATACTGTCTTAGCACTGCACATGGACAAGCAAGAAGGTCTAGGAGAATAATGCTTTCAGTTATTTCAGTAAAGAATAATCTGCTGTTGACTTAGATCAAATCATTTGATTAGTCCCATCAGTCAACTTTTGTGCCATTTCATTTTTGCGCTGGGGGTCATAATTTGTTCCATTGAAACACTTAACTGTAGGTAAACTCGTGTTATCTCTTCTCTGGTTCGATGGAAAGAAAAGATTTGCTGATAATAGGACCTTATAAGTTATCCATTTCCTAATTTCACTTGTTCGTCCAAGGAATTTCCTGATTGACGATGGTACAGCCACAGCTTCCTTTGGATACGGACTGAAAGGGTCAAGAATTACACAGGCTAAGGTCACATACGCGGTAAGATAACCATCTGTTAAAATAAGCGGTTTTTCTTAGCCATTGAACTGCGAAAGACATTATGATATTGATATTGCAACCCCTCTTTATAGACCAGAGGCCTTGTAAAATATAAATGTACGTGCGGAAAATCAAAAGACGACTCCAACTTATTGGGCCCAATTACGGAAAACTCGGCGACCTCGGTGGGATTCGAACCTATAGCAGCTAGGGGATGGCTTCGGAACAGCCAACTATCTAACCACCTGAGCTACGATACCCTACCAAGAGCCGTGAGCTTAATCACACTTGTGTCACATAACTTGCCCAGGCTACCGAAACTTATTGAATACATCACTTCTAACTCTAATTCTCCTCAAAGCTGATAACGAAGAACGCTGTGATGTCGTGGGAATAGTTTGCCCTGGCATCAGCAACTGACACCGGTCAATTCGATGAGTCGAGGTCTGCCCTCATAAAGCACTGACAGTATCTCACGGGGCTGCGGAAGCGCAAACGCGATAACCTGCACTAGTAACGCACCAAAACAAGACAAATCTATTACTTGCCCGAATGACAACGCACAGAGCGTGCGAAAGGTGCTCAGCGTAGACCACGCGGACGTGCGCGCACTTGAGGTCATTGTTTCTCGACAATTTTCTCACGCTCACATAAGCTTAGCACCCGGGCGCAGCGAGAGAGCGAGAAAGAGAGAGGGGGAGAGAATGAAAGAAGGAGGTAATGACGAAGTGACTCGTATGATTATAAGCCACCGTTAAGTCTGAGAACTGTAATCGACGCTAGATTAAATGACACGTGTGTGTTGGTGTGTGACTATGAAGTCATTCTTTTCTGTTGCTGCTGCTGCGCTGTCGTTAGCAGTGTTCTATTCGTGTGGTGGAACCCGTTGTTTGTAGCGATTAGGGTGATAGCACTCGTGACGGCGGTGAAGAAATTAATGCTGGTCTTGCTTGTGGTAGTGCTTGAATGCCGACTGATAGTGCTGCTGGTTTTTAGTGTGTGTGTAGCACCTGTTTCTTCAGCTGGGTCTGTGGAGCACCACTTCTTCGAGTGTAGCCTGTAAGAATGACTTATGACTCGTTTAGATAATAACACTCCCACCAAATGTTAACAGTAGTGAGAAGAAGGACGTGAGAACTGTCAGTTTATTCGTTTACGATCGTTAGTTTTCAGGGAGTTATGGAAAATTAAATTGGGCTAGAAAGAAGCCAAATCAGGGCAGGATTTAACCGGCTAGAGAAAGCCTTGCTGCAGCGCGTAAGGAAAGTTGTAAAAACACAATTTCGCTCCATGGAAACACGATAAACATATTAAGAAAAAACCAGACCGCAAAATTATGAGCGTGTTTTGTGGCTCATTATCTGATCACAGTGAGCAATCTACGGACCATCCAAGCCAGAAACAAACGTTTATAGTTGGCAAGGAAACCTTCAGTAGAATAGTTGACTGGTATCGGTAATCACAAATGTTCTAAACGGAGTAAGGAAGAAGACTGGCCGATTATTCGAAATCATGCAGGAGCCGATCTTCAGGGGTAAAAGCAGCAGCAGAACAAGTCACAGTTTGGGGGGTACAAACGAGGGTACAGTTTGGGGGGTACAAATGATCAATTGTGGAAGTTTGGAGGGTACAAACGAGGGTACAGTTTGGGGGGGGTACAAACGAGGGTACAGTTTGGGGGTACAAACGAGGGTACAGTTTGGGGGGTACAAACGATCAATTGTGGAAGTTTGGAGCTGACTGCACAGGGCTCTGCAGCCCGACGCCAGATAGATACGTCAATTGACTGAGTTCTCATCCCAGGGCCCAGGTTTCGACCACTTCTCGGCCTTTCTTGCTTTTGATGGCTTCGAAGTTGAACTCATGACCCATTTCGAAGATGTAGGCAGCCACCTTGCACCCTCTCCTGCCTTCAGCATTTTTGGCCTGGCCATAGCACCGATGGACCTCGTGGGAAACAATGGCCAAACTGTCGCTCGAACTATCGGGTAAGGGGAGAGAAAGAGGTTGACTCTGGGGAATCAGTTACTTTAGCATTCAGCGAGTAATACTCTCAATAAACAGACTGCTGCGCTTTTAATCTATCATAATGCGCTAAAGGCCGTGATTTGGAAGGCTGTCAACTGAGGGGAGAACTCGATGCTCTGCTCTGGCCAGAAATTCAAGCTGCAATTGTTCTTTCTGAGTGTGGCCCCTGTGGCATTCTCACTCAGCTGACATCGCAGCCGCCCCTTTCTTGTGCGTGTAAACAACTGGCATGCATAGGAGGTTTCGGCAGTCACTGCATCCGATCTGGCCAAGAATGGTAAGAAGGAGAGAGAGAGAGAGAGAGAGAGAGAGAGAGAGAGAGAGAGAGAGAGAGAGAGAGAGAGAGAGAGAGAGAGAGAGAGAGAGAGAGAGAGAGAGAGAGAGAGAGAGAGAGAGAGAGAGAGAGAGAGAGAGAGAGAGAGAGAGAGAGAGAGAGAGAGAGAGAGAGAGAGAGAGAGAGAGAGAGAGAGAGAGAGAGAGAGAGAGAGAGAGAGAGAGAGAGAGAGAGAGAGAGAGAGAGAGAGAGAGAGAGAGAGAGAGAGAGAGAGAGAGAGAGAGAGAGAGAGAGAGAGAGAGAGAGAGAGAGAGAGAGAGAGAGAGAGAGAGAGAGAGAGAGAGAGAGAGAGAGAGAGAGAGAGAGAGAGAGAAAGAGAGAGAGAGAGAGAGAGAGAGAGAGAGAGAGAGAGAGAGAGAGAGAGAGAGAGAGAGAGAGAGAGAGAGTACAGTCTATGCTACACAAGCCTTTTATCCTGATAAACTAATTTACGTGCAAGTCCTCGTCCCTGCAGCCACCACATTGTGCTCACATAGTGGATATCATCGTTCATAACGGTCGAAATGTCATCCTGCAAAACTGTATATTTTTTAGGTACAACCGGCAACTCACGGCTCGTGGTGGAGCATCGTAGTTCAGTTGGCTAGAGCGTTAGGTGTACTAAAGCCTTCCCCTCACTGGCATGGGGTTCGAATGCCACCGAGGCCGCCGAGTTTTTCACAAGTGGGTCAATCAAATTATTAAAATCTGCCAAAATTCTCTACTAACTAACTGTGCCTGGTAGTCATCTAGTTGATTCTACATTGATTGCTTAGGAAATCCTGCTTGTGCAGACAGACTGTATCAGAATTGGTGGATTCTATACGGTACATTAGGCTGGGCTGGTAACTTGACTCAAGTGTGATTAAAATCATAGCCCCGGTGGGGCCTCGTAGCTTAGTCGACTAGAGCGTTGGCTGTACTAAAGTCTTCCCCTTGCTGGCGTGGGTTCGTATCCCACCAAGGCCACCGAGTTTTTCCCAAGTGGGTCAAAGGAATTACAATAAACAGTTTGATTCTTACTTGAAATTATGGAATTGGTTGTGCATGCTAGTAGTTCTGAATAGATGGCCAGCAACCATAGTATACTTTTTACTTAAAATTAATTCCAGCTCTTTTTTACGGCTTGTTTTGGGTACATTTTATCAAAATAAGTTAAACATCACAGTGTTTAACTTACCGAATATCTGTTTCCTACTTTTGGATGAGACTGTCAATTAGAGAATAAGAAAATTGTATTTGTTCAAAGTAGGTTCTGACTTCGAAAGAGTCCAACAAATCAATAAATCTTTTGTCTCATTTTTGACTCGGTAGAAGCCGTCAGCTAATCATATTCCTTTTTCGGTGTAGTTTACTTAACGTTTCAATATAGATAATTAGTCAACGAGCATGAAGTTACAGATTTTTCCGAGATCCGTGGGTTAATGTTTCTGTCATCTGTGACTCTGGATAGTATATAACATAGAATGAGCGTGGACTGACTTAATTGCAGCAGGAAACAACTAACAACTCCGTTTTCTTCATGAATGCCTCCGGGAAGAACTGATGCCACCATGTTTAGTATATGTGGCACCAGCTAACACGTTTCTGGGCAGATAAGTTGTGAGGCAGTTCAGCAAGCAGATGACGAGATTTCTGATTGACTCCTGTCATCTACGTCTATAGAAATACAAGACTAATATTGAGGAGATTAAAGCTACATTCATACTCTCAATGATTCAATTGCCGCGGACCTGAGGACGTTGTTCGTTTTATGACATCAGAGACAATCCAAGAAGAGGGAATTTTTGGAGCGGAAATTGTAGAAGTTTGACTCAGCAGACACTGGAAGCTCAGGCTTGGTTCGCGACCTCTAGTGTAAACAGCTAAGAAAGCAGAAACTACAAGTGTTATGGCATGAAGCTTATTTTAAAACCACAAATGTCAATCCAGTCAGTTTTACTGCAGAGAAACGCAACCACCAACGACCAAAGCACTCCGTCCGAAAACTTGTTCCCTGATGGCGCACAAATCAGCCCAAGGTATTTCGCAGGGTAAGTTATTAGCTATGAAGAAACTGAACAGGGACGTCCAAATTATCATTCTGCCCGCTGATAAGGGATTTAAAGCTGTCGTGATGATCTGAGAAGACCTTAATGAGAGAGTGACGACACTTCCTGATGACAGCGAATTTTAAAGACCACACAGAACTCGCAAACCAAAACAGTAGCATATCGACTGAATCAACTACTTAGGGGTACTGGCACAAAAATGTGATCACCGAGAATGAGTGGTGACAAATGAAAGTAACTGACTCCACTCAGTCTCGATTCTATGGTCTGCGACAAATCCATAAACCAACGCTTTCATTGCTGCCAATATGTGCCCTGAAAAGCAGCACCACCTTCAATTGGGCAAAATATATATACTCAAAACGGAAGTTCTTCCAAAGCAATTCGACTACCTCAGTTCGATCAGTCTCTCCGTTCTTCGTAGACATCGGAGGTCGGAGGGTTCAGTCAAACAAAATCATGTCTCTTTCGATGCCATGCTGTTATTCACATCCGCCCCACCGAATTCCACGCCAAAAGTCTTGTGCGAAAACCCTTAAAAGGTATACAACGGGGCTCAGAGTCCAGGCAAATCAGAATGGCTCATGCAGCTGTCCGAATTTTGCCAAAACTGGACGTGCCTATGTTGGATAAACCTATTAGCACATCGAGGGAACTCCAATGGACTAGGCGTGGCAGAAATGGTTCTACAGGTGCTAAATTACCTTGGGTTCATCCAAAATGAACCGGCCTTTTGGTGCCTTTACGTAGACGCAACGTTTGTTATCGTCAGGAAAAGCATGCTGCAACGCTTCCACGCCCTGCTCAATGGAATCTTCCCCGAAATACAATTCACGAGGAAAGAACAAGGGCAACAACAGCTACCTTGCCCTGACGTACTCTTCAGGTTAAATCATAACTATGAAATTGAGACGATGGTTTAGAGGAAGACAACTTAAGTACAACTTCCCAATGAACATCCTTAGAGCGAAGACAATCAAAATTTTACAGAAAACAGTAAATTCTGTGCATGTATTTATCTATATGTTTTCCCTTCTTTCAGCTCCGGGTGGCATGGCCGGAATCCAGCAAAATCATATTAAGACACATGTTCAGTAACTATTGTCAATATTTATCAAAGGCCTATAAACTTCTTTCGTTCACTGTAGAGAGTTTCCGAAGGGTATTTATATTTAAAAAGTAGTTTTATGTTTGACAAAAGCATTAATCAGCCTGACCACGGATTCTCGCTTGTTACTCTGTCTCGGAGGTGTACAATTTACTTGGTATACCACTTGTTCTGTCTTCTGAAGCAAGAGTTTCTTTGTTTGAATGACTTTTTTTACCAGGCTGGCTAGATAAGCCTCAAAAATATACCGACAATGCAATATTATAGCCATTACAATGCCTGGTAAGTTAGATCATGAAACATAGGGGACTAACACAATAGGCAAAAGTTAGTTCCAATAAAGAATTTTGCTTCTAGAATTCTGCATTCTTATCGTTTGCATTATCTTTGAAGCACCGCCACAATGTTTACCAGTGAAAGAATCTCGATCTACTACCTTGTCCCTATCCAAAAATGAGTGGCCAGTTGACACTAAAAATCCTTTTAGGCAGTGATAGTAAATTAAAACAAAAAATTGCCTCTATTTCATCGTTTGTGAATGCCTTCAAGCTGCGGTCATTAAATCTGAGTATTCACAAACAAGCGAGCATTTAGATAAGCAGTGAAACCACGTCGCATTCAAAATAATTGACTTTTTTCAATCATTGTAGTTTAAAACATCGTAAAATACACGAATTTATGCAAAGATGCGCATCCTTTGACTCTTGTTGAAAAGAAGACGAAGGTATGGTCACTGGGATCGTTCTTTCGTATTCTTTTCCGTCAGTAATCACTCCACCGTTTGTTTACTAGAAGTGGCCAGTCACTGGAGGGTAGAACTGTCAAATGGAAGTTTCCCATGTTGAAGGATTGAAAGGATTAAAACAATGGCATATCTTTTTGCACATTTGAAGCCTAAAGCAAAAGAAGTCAAACAAAATCCGAATGGACTTAAAGTCTAAATTTGAGGCTGTGGAAAGTTGCATTTGCAGCTCAGAAGCAATGGTCAATCACAGAGGACGTGGAAAATCTGCCTCTGTAACTGAAAGCGTTGGTGAATTCTCTTAGCTTGCATACACTAGTACATATTTCCACGAAATAAGCATTGACTGAAACAGCCTTGTACTGAAATCATATCCCAGTATCCTGCAATTGTCTGCCTCTTGTCAGCGGATTTTCGACACTGAGACAGCGATGTGGTCAGCCACGTGGAGCTGACTGAGGTTGGCTTAATCCAGGGTCAAAATTACTTGTTCTAAAGCACTAAGATTCTACTGACGACCAAATATGTGGCAGTTGCGAGACCAACCTCCTAGATACGGGTAGACACTGTCATATTAGGGTAGGAAGATTTTTTTACTTCACTTGTATATATCGAATTTCTTGCCCAAACATTTTGATCTTGTTTGTTTGACTGAACAGCTGCTCACAAACTTGGTGACCGAAATTAACTATTTTCAACATTGTATGAATTTGGTTACTCTTGATACTTTATTGATTTATCATCCACAGCCAGAATTAACTTAATTTAGTTGAATCTGGAGATACATTGTGCCATCGAGTAATTGACACTTTAGGTTTAGCAATCCGTTTCGTTATTGGGTGACCATGGTATTCCGTAGGTATTCTCAACCTCAGTTGAAAGATATCCATAAATGTTTTCCGTGTACTTTTTCAACAATGGTAACGATTGCATATTGCCCCATGGTCGCCCAACAGAGCTAACGACGGTCAGTATTAAAACCACAAGTATCGAACTCTTATACGATGTTTTTCGTGGGTATTCCACTCTGTTTTGATCCACCCTGGGTCATTGATGTGTTTCTCCTTTTGAATGGAAAGCAGTTTCTTAATTTTCCACTCCGGTTCGCACCATTAATCGTGAAAGGATGCCTTGTATGGCCACCTAAACATGGCACTAGAATAAGAGCGTTCCGCCCACTTAACGTAGGTGGCCTTGTGGTAAGTTTCAGACAGAGCAAACATTCACAAATATTCACATATTCAAATATTCACAAATAACCCTAGCCCTTCTCTAAGCCTAAACCCCAAAATTAACACGAACCCAAACCTTAAGCCTTAAAATAATCCTGTTTTAAACCCAAACTGCGACCTTTAACCCAAACTTAAACCTAACCCTCACCTAGATACTAAACTTACTTTGACAGCAAAACAGCATTCATATTGAGTTCAGGGCGTCAACGTGTGGGTAACGGACAATTCGATATCCTAGAGTAACGCGTAGCAAATCAAAATGAAAACCACACCTGGATTTCGTGCGGTATGGTTCATAAATAATCAAGAATAAACAAGGTACAAACCTCGATAATGGATACTCGTATAGAACAAACGAGTCTGTTGAGTTCAAAGTCTGACTTCAGACGAGAAGAAATGCGTTCATAAGAGTGGGCAATACACATGCACAGGAAGGATTTTGAGCAAAAGGGTTGACCCTGCGTTTCAAGGTCAAGGTCAACAATTGAGCAAAGAGTTCCATTCAGGCGAGTAGGGGAAAAACAAAAAAATATGGGGAAAAAACGCTCACAGGTAAGACAGAGGTTTACAGAAGACAGACGTGCCGAATTATCAAACTTGTTCGACCGAAGATAACATGGTGTCACCGTTAGCTTTGCAAATTGTGGGTTAGCTGCTGCTGAGTATCTCATTGGGTTGCTTGGATCGCCATCAGCATGAATTCACTCCTTCCCTCCACATCCCAATCCTCGTGAACTTCATTGTCGTTGCCGCCAGCAGTATTCTTTTTCATAATCACCCAAGAGTTCTGTTTCGGCACTCTCCGATGAAAAATAATCAGGAGCTCAACAAATTTCCAAATGTGCTTGTGCGCGCTTAGGATGCGGAGGCTTCACACAACATCATGATAATAAATCAGTGGTTTGTGCTTCAGTCGCTGCTACTGGTGCGGCCGCCCACGGGAGGCAAGATGATTTAGTTTTGCAATTTATGTCTTGCTTTTTAGAGCAATTAAAACAACTGTTGGCGAAAGATGAGCGATAGAGGGACCGGCATCGTGGGGGACGGGGCAGGGGGACTGGCGAAGACCGAGCGCGATGGCAGCCCCATCAGGTGACTAGCATTCCACCCCTACTCCCAGCCGGATTGCATGTTCGCAATTATCCTGGTGGGTCATAAAGGGTAATAAAATCCTTCCGGACAAGAAAGCTCGTCCAAGGAATAACAAATTTTCTTGAAGAAAAGATCTTTATTCTCAATGCTCAAGCAATCATTGTTGGACGCGTGGGGTTCCTCTGAGGAGAGAACTGAGGGCGTGACTACTTGATCCGCGCACCTGCTGCGTTTTAACCCTCTTCTTGTTTACAGAGTTCGAATATACCCGTATCCTGACGCTAGCTTTTTTAATCAAAATTAATGTTTCAAGCGCCCGCCTCACCTACGTGCAGACAAAGAAATGTATTTTTGCAATAAGAAGCTGTTTCGCTGTGCAGGTGTAGTCACGCTGCTTTTGTTTTTCCAGGGCAGTCATCGCTAGTCGCTATTTCGGGGCGTCTTTTGGATTGAAACTGGTTAGGTGACCTGGTCCATAGGTCGGGTAGGCAAACAGTGAACATATTTAAGCTACCATGCACACAGCCTATTTCGGAAATGCAGCTATGTCCGGTCAGGTGAACTGCGCTCAGCTATTCTGGGAATTAACGTCTATTAAATTCCAACCAGAATGAAACCAGCTTGGAATGGATAGGGTGTTGACGGGTGTTGTTGCGTCCGGAATTATAGTGTGGGATCTGGAAATGGAAACTCCGTTTCCTAGTATTCGATAGTCACGTTGGTTGCTTTTGTAAACAGTTAGCGTTCTATAAGATGTTTCATCGATGAATTACCTTTTTATTTAAGAAGTAACCCAACGAAGTGGCCTGGTACGACTGGAAGAAGTAACTCCACTAAGTGGCCTGGAAGAAGTAACCCAACGAAGTGGTCTGGAAGAAGTAACCCAACGAAGTGGTCTGGTACGACTGGAAGAAGTAACTCCACTGAGTGGCCTATACACATAGGTTAGTACCATTAATGAGTACGGGGAATTTGCTAAAGGGATGAAGTTGCTATTTTTCAGGGACCTATTTCGGTGCCTCCTACGGGATAAGAATAAGTCGCATTGTCGAACACACCGCTTGAATACTTCAATGAAAATCTGCTGTTTGACGGCTTTGGTGCTTCCATTTCCAGTAACTCACATGGAAGGAAAGGCTTGACAACACGAACCAGTCCCTAATTCATTAAACATCTTTGGTATCACTATTCTTCGGAACTACAAGCTCACTGTCAAGATTTAGCGGTCCGACCGCTACAAGCATAGGACAGTTGGCCCCAATTTCAGCTTGATCGTACTCCTTGTAAGATGATAGGCTGTGCTTTTTCTCTTTTCAATTAATCACTTTGTAGCAAGTGGCACATCAAGCCGACATGGCTGCCCCCTTACCCTAGCCAAACTAATGGTCATGCCGTATTTAAACAGCTTGGTCACTAGTGTCATAGAATAGAAGCTAAGTATGTCAGGATAGCCGAACGCTTTCCCGAAAACCTTCGAAAGGAAACCTAATATTTTTCGGCCACGAAGGTTATGTCGGAAATGATAACAGACGCTATATCTAGGATATACTGGGCAAAGTCCAATGTTTGACAAAACCCCATATTTCCTGGGATATTCAAAATTTTGTCAAACAGGAGCTTTCGGCAGTACTGGTTAGAAAGGTTCGAATTCGCTTATAAATGTGACAAGGTATATTTGCAGCAGAGCACCCATCCGAGGTAAGGAACGAGGGAACAACTGCCCCACGCCATGTACCGTTGAGCGTCAATTACTAAATATGAACGCCCAAGAAGATATACTAGAAGATTTTTGCAGTGTTTCTTTAACGAGTGCGTTTTATTGACCTGGATAGTAGCTTGAAGTAACACCTCCAAATAGGAATTTTAAGTGCCTATCATTTTTCACCTCAAGGTTTTTCCCCGAACGTGAAACCCCCGAAAATAGTTTTGGCATGCAGTATGAGGAAAGAAAACATTGAGATATCTTATCCTCCATTCAAACTAATCTGTTTCGAGTGCCGAATTTCAGTCTTATCTTGACTTGTGACTATATATATAACGTTATACCTGGTAGTTTTGGTGGCTAATGACTGTATATATTCTTGCTTTATGGCTTAGGGGTACGTGGTTGTGACGCCTGACAGAAGCTAGGACATTTTGACAGTAAACACCCTCACAGTTATAAAAGAACAAGAAGATTTGGGAGCAACTATTGCTGATCCCACTAACGTTTGTGATGTGATACCTAATTTTGGCTCTCACCAACAGTACCTTGTATAATGGGCCAGTCCAAAGTCCAGCTTTTGCCCACAAGCTTAAAGTTGCCTAATAGAATCACGCGTAAGAAAAACAAAGATTACAAATCACCGTTTATATTTTCTTAGACAAGAGAATGGGAACTTCTGTTTTTAATACATAGTGGTCTTACGCTAAATTCCAGAGAAATGTGGTTTGGTGTTAGAAGACACGAGTAGCTTCCCTGCCTGGACTTAGTGGAAGATCGTCTAGTTTGCTGAGTGCAGGTTTCTATTCCCACGTCTTTCCCCTTATGATATGTGCTCAGTGCTAGTAAATTACTTAAGGGAGATGACTGGACATGTGGATATCCCAGGAAACGTTCAATCAATAGCATTAGAAGGCAGTTAAAATGCATCGTGAGTCATATCACGAGATACCAAAGTAACAATAAAATAGTGCTCGGTGTTATGTAGGATTGCGAGGTAGATGTGGCTGGAAAAATAATGTGTGAACATAAAACTTAATGAGCACACAAGATCCATTTAAATGTTCTTTTCAATGAGGATAAAAGTCCAGAAAAACATTTGCATGTTTACTTTTACCTATTTGGGAAAAACCCAGCAGTCTCGGTGGGTTTCGAACGCATGACAGCAAGAACAAGACCTGAGTACAACCAACGCTCTCAATACCTTAGCTCCTAGGCCCCACCAGAAGTCCTCCATTTCGGCCTGAAGAATGCTGATATTTTTTTAACGGATTCAAGGAACTCTATGAAAGACTGTTACAAAAATTGCCAAAATTTAGAGAAACTTAACATTTTTATTCCTGGAAGAAACAGCCTTTTGCATTACAATACTCCGAAAAAATATTGACATTCTTTCTCTGCAGCCTTGTGGAGGTCGCAATTCAGTATTCAGCTTGACATTATACTGCATTCTGAATTACCACTATACTTGTGCCATTTATAACAGATCATTTTTGCACTTTAACAACATTGTCAGCAAGATTTGTTCTTCAGTTCGAATAACGCTGCATCCTGGGCACGTGTTTAAAAGTTCTACTCGCTAGCTGTTTTGTGAACACCGATTACCCTACCATCGTAGTCACGAGAGACCATTCAAACATTTGGATCATCCCTTGTTTGAGACTTTGATACTGATAGGTGACCAGGTGCTACCTTGGATAAATAAGTTTTACTACTGAGTAACTAGAAGCAGACGAAAAGAAATGGATTGGGTAGAAGTTTGCTCTAATTTCGGCCTGAATGCTCTTCTTAATGTCTGCGCGATTGTGTGGTAGGAAGGTTTGAAGGATGGCTTGTGCTAATTTGGTATCAATTCCGCGCTAGCTGAGTGCAGGCATAGCAAACTGGTGCCTTTCATCGGCTGAGTTTATACTGGCTCTGTTACATTCCATTCATCTAGTTAGTTGAAGGCACGAGGTGACTTCAGTGTTGTGGTTGGTATAAAATGTCCATGTTTACTGCGGCTGGTGATTAAGTGGGCAGTTGAACTATAGTTAGACCTCACCTGCAGATTGATGCACCTTTAATGTGCGTCGGAAATGTGAATATTGTTTACTAGGATAATGGCTCTGGCAGGAACACCCAGGAGCCTTTGAATAACCTTAATTTTGCCGTTGACATCTGGGCGGCTTTATTATTAAATGGCAAAGCACTCGCTAAAAATTCTCGTAGGGCCATTTTTGCCGATTAGGAGTCAGTAATGCCACTAAAAGATATGGATTTATCATTTTATATAGGAAAATGGACGTGTAAACGCTGGTAGCATAGGGTTCTGTCTACAGTTGACTGCATTATTGCCTTCGATGGAAGGTGGTTGACCAACTATCGTGGCTCTCATGAAACCGAAGCATTATGCTAAGTTGCTCATTAGATTTGATCATATGTGTTGTTGGTTCGGTTCTACTTTACCATAGAACAGAGAGGAGCATTTTAGGATATATCCTCCTGTGTATAAAGCTTGTGTGATCTACAGTTATCGTGGCACTCCTAAAGTGGTGCCTTGTGGTTTTCCAGCTGTAAAGTGACTTCAGCTTCCCCAGGGATGAGGGCTAAGTTGTAATGACTCCCTTGCACTTTAGTCTTTGCGGCAGTTCGCACTCATGAACACTCAGAGTTTATTGGTTTTACATGGAGCAAGTCATCGGCAGGGCTGTGGCACGCACTAACGGGAATTTTCTTCCAGGTCACTCATAAATACCTCCAAGCGTCTTGAATCTGCCTTGTTACTGGAACACGATTGGCATGCAAAGAGGGCGAAAGCGAAGTGTAACACAATTTTTCTTCAATGTAAGTCGCTGTTTCTTCCTCCAATGGCGGTGCTTCTCGTCGAATTCGATGCACAACAGTTCAGCGGAAAATAAGATCGGGTTGCGTTTTTTTGAATAATTTCTTTTGATATGTGCCAGTTGTTACGATATTATAAAAATTCAAATGAGTGAATCCTCAGTATTTCGGCATTCTTAGTTAAGTTTAATCCCACTATTGAGGCTCATGCATAGTAGATGGCATAATCCATAAAATATCATGATCTAAATTAGAGGGGCTAGTTCGGTATACGTTGGGTGTCGTTACTTTTTGTTGGAATTTATTTAACGCTCAGAATCACTTTTACTAACCACGAACGCATTCAAAGTCGGGTTTATTGAAAAAACAGGCCGAGTTTGGATATCTAACATTATTTTCTGTCAAAGATGAAAAACTATGATTGTGTTGCGCTATAAAATACCATTAATATAAATAAGGAAAGTTTTAAAATAAATCCCTTATAGAACCTGGATAGTTGATTTTTCGTCGATTTAAGTCATATTAGAAATCGCAAGAGGTTGATCAGCAAAGTACTAGTCTATTGTTTGTGTAAATGGTTTTCATCATGTCCTCTTTATATTGTACTTTCCCTTTCTGCTTTCAGTTATATTGGGCCTTAACTAATTGACCTGTCATAAATTCGTTTTTCGATTTGATAAAATAAATTGTCCCTTAGCAAACAAGTGTTAATTAATAAGCCAAACTATGTCTTTTTGGAGAATGGACATTTATTTATCGCAGTATAACTTTCGTGGATGCGGGGTGTGTGGCTCCTGTGGTTTTGTGCGAAGTTCGTGACTTTTCGTCTTTCCGGTCACAAACTGTACATCCTATCTAATTTTCGACACCTTACTCTACTAGCATGAGTTGATTAATGGATTATTTGAATTTATTCTTTTAAATTTTGCTATTTTCTGAGACTGTGCTAGTAAAGTGTGTGGATACTCCAAAAACCGTGGCTATATGGAACATTTTGTACTTAAAAAAGTTGCGTGGGAGTGGCATTTACCGAGCTGCCCTCATTTTAGGTACAGCGAATTCCAATACGCAAGTACTTGCGGCTGAATATTCCTTATCAATGACGACTTATACACCAGACGTGTCATTCAGCTGCATCAGGTCTTTATCGCCACAGGGGAACCTAAGTAGGCTCTCGATTAGGAGCACCACGGTAGGGCGAAAAAATGTGATTTTCTTTCCGTGGTCAGAAATAAATTGGCAAACACCAGTCTCAGGAGACTATTAACATCCTAAATCGCAGCCGACGGATGACGAGTATGAAACTTCAAGCGTGCAGAGAATTCGATATGAGCGGCTAATAAGCCCCTGGATCCGGGTTCAAGCTTCGGACGTATGGGCAACAGGTATATTGTTGAATGAAAGAAGCTAGTATGTCAGAAATGGTTATCCCGGCGTTCGTTGCCGGTGTTTTAATTATTACTGGTAGTGATTCTCAAACACCGGCTTTTATCGGAAAACGCAAGTAAATTCTCTCGTTATAAAATCCATAATCTACCTTCTTGTATTTCGAAAATTTGCAAAAGTCCACCTTGTTTTTACTATGGATAATTGCTGGTTCACTGTTCCGAGTTCTTTAGTCCCTCTATACCGAAGCCCGAAGAGCTTCCAAAATACAATGGTCACATCTGGAGAGAAGATAGTGAATCTATAGATAGGGAAATGACCAGGAAAGTGATTGCCGTGTGGGCAAACTCAAAAGTTATTATCAGAACGTTTCTGCTCATGCAGTCTGGAGAAGATATCGTGGTTCGTGGAAAACTAATCCACACAAGTCGCACATGTAATGAACGATGGTCAATGTCATCAGAAACTTGACCCCTTTTCCCGGTAGCAAATGGTTGCAAATTACGTCGAGGCACTTTAGAAGTGCAGAAGTTGGGCTGGTACCCGTGGTTTCGACTGAAAAGGCACGTGCATGATTGGATCCTTCTTGTTTTTTAGCATATGGCAAAAATGGAGGAAACAAGTACATGCCCACTATTTGGTTTCAATTACTTTCCCATCATTACTTGCCTTCCAGAGTGAATCGTTTTTAAGAACTATATTTTTGAAAAGTAGAAGTAGCTAGGAGTCCTGGTTTGAGGCGATCGGAGACCGGATGATAAGTGGACTCCCTCAATTTCTCTAATCGACGCAAAGAATGCAGACAAAAGCAGTTACCCTTTGAGTAAACAAGAAGGTCGGTCGAGCACCGGAACAATTAGTTGAGTATCCTGAGCTTTTACACTCGTGCAGGAGTCCGTCGTCAGAGATAGCAGCAGTAACTGAAATGGCTACACTTATAAGGTGTACAAGCCAATCATTGACCAATGACACAAGTCTAGGGGTGACGCTAAACCTATTTTCGCACCAGATAACGCTCTCTCCGACCTAAAGTTCCACTTAAGTTGATAGTGTGCTGGGATAATTTCTGGGATAAATTTAGCTATATCCGACTAGATGCTAGCTAAATTAATTTCGATTCTAGGTGGTCACCAACATGGTAATCTGCTCTAAAGCAGACACATATGTGAGTTCCTTGCGGATGAATGTTAAAGTAGAAAATACGAATACCAATTTTGAGTATTTCCAGAAAGTGTTCAGATTTTAGGAGGCGTGTGTTTCCACATGTTTTCATGGCCCTTCTAATAATTATTTTACTTATTCACAGTACTCAACAAAATTTTCAAATCCCAAGCCCACATTTCACGTAGTTTCAGTTCAATAATCCATTTTCACATAGGAGTTTTTGATATGAACCGGGAGACTATCAGAGTACTTGATTGTTAGGAGATATGGGTCAAACTTATGAGAACCTCTTAACAAAGGCCCTTCATTGCTACCTCAACAAAATACAATTCTTTCCAACTGGAAATTAAAAAGTATAGCATTGCTTCAATGTACGGAGACTGAATGCTCGATGCCTTAGAAGTCGGTTTGCTATGGAGCGAATCCACTGACGTACTGGCAAGATATTCAAAATACTAATGCTGTTTGGCTTTGCATATTATTCGTTCTAATGTTATTGTACATTGCATTTCAAGGTAAGTTAACGTCACTAAATGTACTTTCCAGCTGACGTCCTTCACGGATTTAATGAGGTGGCTGATGGAATATCTAAACCAAGCATCCAGGATTGATAAACGTTCCGTTTATTTTGGATCTAAGCTTTTGTACGTGTTCATTTCAAAATGGTTCTAAAGAAATTATTTACATCTTAAAGTCAATAAGTTTAAAAACGGTAAGACACATTAAAAAGAGCACCTCCGGATAATACAGGTGGCCTTGCGCAGCAGTTTAGAAAATTTAAATATTACTGAGTCTTAACACTTGCCTTAGCCCTAACTTAAACCTTAACCCTAACCTCAAACTTAAATTTAACCCCAACCTTACCCAAGACCCTACCTTAACACTAACAGTAAGCCTACTGCTAGCCTTGACCCTAACCTTAAAACTAATCCCTAGCCCCCTGAAAATAAATTTAAGACTCCCGGAATAGGGGGATTCCTTATCCCCACGTCTTGCAGACAAAACCGAAATAATTATGCAAATTTTCAAAAAGAAGGCATCTTTTAAACCTGGATGGTCCTTAAACTAAGATTTTTGTTACATCTCAGGTTATTGTTCGTCATTTTACCTGAAACCTTTTGGAAATAACACTGGTTATGGCTGGAGCGGTTGAACCGGTCTCGTTCAAACAAAAGGATCCAATGTAAAACAGGTAACGTGCAAGAAGATTTTGGATTGAATGTCCACGTCCAAGCGTCTATAACTCAACCCCGAATAACTCATACCAACAGGAGACCTCATCAAGTGTTTTCACTTAATCGTTACACGAAAAGGAGCATGTCATAATCCATTTTAACTCGTTAATTTTTGTATAAGCTGTATTAAATCACTCCTACGTGATCCATTTTTAGCCTTGACTTGCTGTCAGATATTCGGAAGATGCATGCATGATTTTGTTTTTTCAATGTTTTTATTTGCATACATTCGTTTCTACGATCTCGCTAACGCACACATTTCTATTTCTTGGGATTTCTGGAAAAATCCATGGTAGAATTCGTTGTATATTAATGCTGAGGTTACTTTTGTACATTCCTGGCCGGACAATGAGTTTTTTTATAAAGAGGACTGAAGCAACCGAAATTTTGTTTTCCTCCTTTTTCTACGCAAGCTGTTATATCCCAGTGCACTTCGAGGGCTTGAAGACAGTTGCTGTCCATATGAGTGCAGGATAGCCCAGTTTGGATGAGAATTGGAAACATTTTGGCGCCTAAGAGTATTTGGGAGGTCTGCAAGCATGCCTGACCCAGCTGATCTCATTGCTCTCCAGACGATGTCTCCACAAATCTGGTAGGCATTGTCAAGCACGCCAATCCTTTCCCCTTCCCAGTAGTGAAGTCTGAATAGCAAGTTTTCACGAAAAACGGCCATTCATGAATGATTCTGCAAGCCTAGCCTTGAGCTCAGGGTCTATTCTCCTGTTCCCACGAAGGAGAACGTTTTATTTAGAATAATGGCTCTGAGCTCATGGTATGGACGACTTAAGATAGATGCAAACCACTTCAAATGCTTCTTGAATGATCGGATCTAACGGTGCGATGCTGTCGCCACGACCACGTGTGCTAATAAAATTCCTTATAATGAGTTCCCAAAGTGACCGCAGTCGAAAATTCTCAGACGTTACCCATACCTCGTACACTTATTCCATCGTTTTGCATAAATAAACGAAAACAGACATGACAGATGGTCAGCACAAATATTTGTGGCGGTCGAGATATCGTGAAGATTATACAGACTCCTTCAAGGGCTAGCAAAACACTGCAGGCAGTATTAATTCGGCCGGCAAGATTCACGTTTGCCGGTCCCTTTGACAACGCCTTAACTAAGACATGACTGCGATTTCACGCGACTGTTAGTTGCTGTTACCTACGCCTAACTTGAAAACGCTCTGGAGTTTGATTATTTGGAAAGTGTACCAATTTTTTTCTCGAGAGAGCCTGGATTGCACATTACCATCACCCAACTCTTCTGAGCAAAAATTTACCACAAAATTTTGTACAGATGTCCCGGTAGTCTTGGCATACCGTCTTGCTGGCCCCCTGACTGCATATACTAATCGCATTGAGTTCCAGTCATCGAAAATGACCTTAACTCCCCCAGCCTGTTCAGGTGCCTCATAGAACCAGGACGCCCGATTGTAGACTCAAGACTTCAGCAGGGAGACGGTGCTTACGGGTGCATTGCTAGTTGTGTACACTCAGAATTACCTAAACGCTTTCTTCCAGAGAGAAAAGACGAAAATCCATTTTCAAGGAGAGAGAGAGACAATTGATGTTTAATTATCAAATTTAAGAAGGTGTTGGAAATGCTCAACACAATGTTCAGCAATACTGACACTCTGAGTGATAGTACAGGACTCCTGACCGGATGGATGCGTTGTTAGAAGTTACGAACGCTTTAGTTCAGCCCCTGAATGCCCTCACGTAGCCATCATTCTACTACGTGAAGCCGTCGTCACCATATGAATGACTTTCACCTGTCTGAACAGATAGCATCTAGGCTTTATGGATGGTTCATGCACCGCGCATCTCTCGATGAAGCCGGGGATGATTTTGACTGTGCTACGGTCATCGAATCGTAAAACCGATCACTTAGTGCTGCCTCTTCTTCTGTGAAAACGGCAGAGGGAGAGGAAGAAAACAATCGGTTCCAGAGTCTCAAACTTTGGTTAATCTGCGATGGCTTTACACAGGTAACCTGTTTCTCATCTAGTCAAATTTAGGCCTTTTAACTTTGGACCGGTAGCACCCTGGGTCGGCCATGACTGTTTATTATTAGATTTAAAGTATGGAAAACAAATCACTTTCGAAAATTCAAATATTCGATGACAAGATATTGTTCCCGATTAATCATTCGCGCCAGGAACCTACCAGGTTCCATGAAAAAAAGCGTTTCCAAGCGACTGCAGACACACGTGCACAGTGTCTTACGAAAGGAAGCTACGGTTTCGCATACTACCTACGCGCTTTTCTCTTACGCCCCGCTTACTAGTCTTCGGCTCGGCGTTGAAACCTGAGTAAGTGTCATGAAGGCCAAACCCAGAGGGAGCCATTTTAGCATTCGGAGCCATGACTTTGAGCGTATCAGTTGTTTATGAAGAGGTGTCGATTCACAGGCTCAGCCTGGATCGTCTTCCTCCTTATTTCATGCCCCAGTGGCCTGTCAGCTTTAGGATAACTGAGTACGAGACTGGGATCAGTGACCAACGTTGCGTAAGCCTTTGCATTACGTGCGCCACACACAAGCCAAGACTTCGCATACGCCAGCTATGCCCTAGGGGCACATTTAAAAGAACAATCAAAATCTAACTATCATTTCAGAGGATGTCTGGGATATACCGTCAGTTGGGGTTTTGTGATAGGGTTAAGCTCATCATATTTATAATATTTACAAGTGTCCTTAGTTTACCTCATTCTTGACCTCTGGTGCACCAACTGCTTGTCTGGACCAGTCGGCCAGATCTGGTGGCGAGATCAGATGTAGTGGTTGTGCGTTGTGGGCCCCGCCTGACGACTGCCGCACACTACATGACACTAATCAAGTGTCCATTCAGTCTCTGTGCAATCCAAAGAATGCAGAGTATAAGGTCTTGCGGTCTTTTGTGGTCTTGGTCATTTTACAATAGTTGTGCAGCCCATTATTGATAGCATCGGCAAAACGGATGACAGGGCTGGGATCAATAGAATACTTATAACCCTTGTAAATAGGGTGCTCTGCAGATCTCACTTGTGCTTCTATGAAACATGCACGCTTCATCGCTGACAGAAGACTGACTCCCCTCAAGTCTGTATAAGTTATTCTAAAGGAATCTGAAGTCAATGAAGCAGAAAGGCACCGCGAAATCTCAGATCTTGCATGCTCAGTATCTTCGCAATCCTGAATCACATCCACCTTCGGGAGAAGGAATCCCATGGTGAGACGTTCAAGTGGATGTTTTCGAAAACTACTACACCGAGGAGATCCTATGGGATATCCCATATGTTCGTGTGGCAGTCAAATAGTAACATCTTACCATTTTCTTATATATTATTCATAGAATTGATCAATTTATATTCTCCCTGGTTTTTCACCATCTCCCCAATGTTTAGGCAGTTTTTCGATTCCACGTTTGAAGAAATCTGAAGTTTTCGACGCATCGAAGTCATCGATAGAATTTTGAAGATCCATGTAGTTATTGAAGGATATTCCGGTCAAACTGTTTTCAAATGATTGGAAAAACTGGAATTCCACGGGGGCAGGGTTCTAAGAAGACGGCAAATGCGGGCACACAGGCTCGTCTTGAAAGCATGAAAATAAGGTTTGCTTCGACCTCTGGCTTGCTTCTCTGGGCTAAGCCATTCCTTCCCTTGTTTCGTATTCATGTAGAAGTAGTATTTTTCATCGTCGGTAATGATAGGCTTCAAACATGGTTTGCGGTTTTGACCGGGCTAGGCAATGTCGGGCCATAAATGTGGTAAAAAACATTTTGACGCCTAATCTTGTTGTCCTCACGCAAATCGTACGGAACCTAATAAGTAAGCCTTTGTACCCTTCCTATCGGTTGCAGATGTCAAGCTTTTATTCATCTGTCGCATCTTATCACTCTGGCCGAATCCCGAATTCTTCAACCGGGATCTGCGTGGGTAAAAGCATTGAAACATTCCTCAGCAAAGCCTAACTTCCGTTCAGAGCGCGGAGTAACCGTCGTACAGAAATCGCCTGCTTTGAAACGGGCAAACCAATCATGAGTTTCCTTCGGGCAAAAGAATCATACCACAGAACAGGAAAATTTTTCTGGTGGCCTCCACTACCTTGACTCCTCTGTTGAACTCGAATTAACGAAGACGTCGGAAGTGTTCATATTTGTCAACCCGATACACCGTTTTCTTCGACCTGCAAATAATCCAAAATTATGTCTAATTAAGAATTACGGCACGGATGCCTTGTATGACCACTTAAACAGGACTCGGGAGTAGGAAAAACGCCCTGCCTTACGGTGGCCTTACGGTAAAGTTCAGGAAGGGTAAATATACCCGTGCCTTAACGCGAACACTAAACCTAACATAAAATTAAAATGTTGCCTTAATCTTAAACCCAGCCCTTCCCTAAACCCTACAGGCAACACGATAACAACCCTTAATCCCAACTCTGACCCTAACGGAAAACGTAAGCCCTTAACTTGACCCGTCACTTTGATCCTAAACATAAGTTCCTTGGAATTAAGAGCAAAGCCAAGTTTATTTTGGACGGTTCCTTTTCCGGTGTTCTGTCTAGGCGGCCATACAAAGCATCCTTATCAGAATTATGCATTCTGAAAGTGCTTGGCTAGAGGCACCAAATGACTTATAATGCAAATGCATCAAACAAAAAGATAAAATAATAGAATTTTAATGATTGAACACCGCACGAACTTATGGGACAATCCAATACCATAGGCGCTGGTAAAAATTGAGTCAGAAACAAAGATGCAACAATGGCTTAAATGCTTCACCCACATGCCTCGAGATCAAGGGATCGGAAGAAGGTGTGCAAAGCATCTGCAGTCACGCCGAGTTGGCGCGAAGAATGAAACTGCACTCTTTTAACTGAACCACATACACTAAATTAACGTGCGCGTAAGATCAAAGGACTAGTGTCGGGGGACAAATCAACAAAGGCTCAAATTCCTTTACCTGTCCCTACCGTTCGCGCATTCTAAAGGTCACCGCTAGCCATACTAAAAAGCGTTGCATCTACCGAGTTAATAACAACGTAGGCACCAAGCCGAGGAATATTATTAAGGTCATCTAATCCCTCCACCCGCTTTAACTGAAGTTGTACGCCCTAGGTGCGGATTACCCGACCGTCACGAACGACTAGGTCCACCATCGTCTTATGAGGCGGTGTCAGCGGTGAATTGCACGTGCATTTGTTTATGGTGAAGTGGTCTTATGAAACGCCTCCGTCACATTCTCCTCCCAGACCCCTCAGTTTCTGATGGCAAGATAAAATCAAGACTACTAGATTTGGGTGTGATTGAGGTGACCTTCAACCATGAATAGTCCATCTGCGTGTTTCACGGGCAACCTGACCCCGAAAGCCCTATGTAGACGGCTTTATTCAAGGGATCTCTGAGCTCGTTTAGGTGAAAATGATATCAAAGCCCCATTACTAAGGCGACCTTGAGGTCTGACCATGAGTCCTGAGAGAGGCCGAGTCAACCGTTTATTTGGCAACGTGCCAAGCTGCGATTTTTGACGCACCAGGATGGTTCTAAGGGCGTCAGCTAAACTGATTCACCATGACGATAGATTTTTACTTAGAATCGGTATCACACTCTTCCCCCTTTCGCAAGAACCTGTCCAAACCAATCATTTTGGCAGCGAAGTTGGGCTCAGTACACCCATCAGCACACTACTAGTCTGGGTTTCTCACGGACCCTGACAATGCCCATAAACTCAGTCCGTTTCGGGGATGCTTAAATGAATCTATAACGCCTGGCAGTGTATGGTATGCCTTAAATGTAGTATTTGACTGTAGAGTATTACGTATGCGCATATGGTACAATAGGTCCCAAAGGTTTTTCAGTGTCCTTCGACAGAATTGGTAAGGCATATTTGCGTGACAGGTGCAAATCGGAACTGCAGGCATTCGTTCTCCGTTCAGGCTGCGATAGATTCGCAAGCAACCGAACATGCCATTGCATGCTTAGAATGCATAGGCATAAATTGAACAAGCCGATACTGTGTCTGCGTTGCTGGTGTTGGTGATGCTGAGGACTAAATTTGTCCTTCCTGACTTGGCAATATCCCTGTTGCGAGTTTAATACTAATGTTTGACCGGCGCAAACGGAGACTATAGCCCAGCGCGGCAGTTAAATGGAGGACTTCCGAAATGTGAGCGTGTTAGGATGGTGCTCAGTCCAGAGGTTTCTGACAGGTGAACTCCAGCAGTTTGTAGTGCAGAAAAGTTGACAGGCTAGAAATGTTCACGAAGCTGATCCACTGCATTCGAGCATTTGTGCTGTCTTCTCCTCTCGGCATCAAAATTTGTTAGCTTCGAGTGTTGTTGCTTCTGCTTCAATTGTTGAGGTAGTACGTTAGGGGTGCCCATTGTGTGCGAGATCTACTCATGTCACTTGATTCATTTCCAAGAGCTGGATAGTGATTTTCAGGGTGTCCTTGTAGCGGTGCCATCAACTAATTGCTTGGGGGAGGGGGCATTCGTATGGCATGCTCACGACGTGGTTGCTTTACTGCAGTTGCGCCTGCGTCAGTGTGGTTTCGATTCTTTCCATGATCTCGGTGCATGGTGTCATTTCCGCCTACAGGAGAGAGAAGAAGCAGAAGACTCTTCGCTCGCCAGAAGTATGACTTTATTCAATTGAGTCTACTTCACATTCAGTATCCCACAGAGGCATTTGCTCTGAAAGGGAATGCGTTTCCTACCTGGCCTTAGTGGACCACTTAAGTCTCAATCCTGGAGAGGAGCATTGTCAGTATGACAGTTTTGTACATCTTCCGCTTCATGTTTAGATGGTCACATCGGCGAGAAACTGTAGCCGACCAAAGGTCCTGCTGGGTTTCGAAGTTCAAATTGCAATGTTTTCTTTGATCATTATATATTTTTTTAAATTTTACGTCCCAGCTACGCGATTTTGACCGCAGAGGTGAGAAGAGTTCCCCCGAAATGTACTCTGGGTTTATAGTGCTTTTCAGACCGAATTTTGCGCAGCCAAAGCAACGGACTCAACGCTCCATTACCTCTCCGGTTCCACCGTGTTGTTTAGCGCACGGGCATCTTCGAAAGAACTCTCTGATCTAGATATGGGTTCAGGCAACTGAGTAACACGCGGGCACAAATTTTGTTCGGCATTTTGAGGACAGATGTCTCGGTGTTTATGGTAGGGTTCTCGAGTACCTTTGCACGTGCATAATTGCAAGATGATGGCGCCCTTGGAAGCTTGTTCATAAGTTAATGACTGCCGTATTTGTATAGTTCGGCTGGAATGTAATCAGCCAATTTTTGGCTTTTGAACGTTAGTTGTAATACTTTGCTGGTCTCCTGCAAAGAGGGCAAGCGATCGACGTCAACGGTGGCCTCTATTTGAGGAAGGCGGTCGCTGGTTTTGTTAGGGATTTTTGAAGGTCATTTGAGGACGCCACTGAAGTGCTTGACTCAGCATATCAACATCTACGATTGAGTTGTCAGCAGGATTGTCCTTTCGGAGCTCAGCAGGGGCACAGTTCTGATGAACCAAAAGAAGCTCTTCATTTCATGGTGTTTAGAATATTCTTAAGTTTATTCAGCCTTGAGATTCAGCCAATCCTTTCCATCTCTGTCAGCCTCCGCTGTACTAGCCTTCCGCATGGCGAGAATGCTGTTCTGTTGGAGTTGAATGTATTGTTAGCTAAAAACGTGTTTAGCCTTCTTTCTCAGATACCGGATTCCTTGATCGCGGTGGCCAAATCAGTCTCTATGTTGCCGGCCATGCATGTGTAGGTAAATAGAAGTCATTGGTGCGGTTGGCGTGCCCCATTTTTCCCCATTTCGTCTCAACATCAGGGTTTCCTTCCTGCCAGGCATGCATTCCAGATTGATGGTTATGCAGTGAAAAGAATCTCACAAGCTTCTAATCGAATCAACTATTACAGTAGTTAACCTACGTGATGTTCTGTTACCTTGCCACAGCCAGCAGGGCTAGAGTCGTGAGCTTGCTTTTGCGAAAGCAAGTCAATGGTTTGTAGATGAATAATGCCGGCAACAACACGGGAGACTGGAATGGCCCCTTCAGGATCGTTAGCCATCATCAGCCAGTCATACCCAACCCCAGGCCGTGCACCACTCGAGGTTTGAACCCGCGACCTGTTGATCAGAAGTCCAACGCTCTAATCCACTCGGCAACATGCATCTGCCTATAATAATAGCCGTTGTGCGGCTGCTGGCGGGGTTTGAGATTGTGCCGCAAGGCAGAGCGGGACGATTGAGTCCCGCAAGCGATCGGTGAGCTTTTATTGGTAAGGACACTTTGTATGGTCACCTAAACAGGACACGGGAAAAGGAACCACCCACAATGCACGTGGCCTTGCGCCAAATTCCGGGAAAATTATTTTTAAGATTAAGGTGAGATTTAGGGTTAAGTTTAGGGTCACATCCGAGTTTGAGGTTAAAGACAGAGTTGAGGTTAGGGTAATTATTAGGCTAGAGTTAAGGCTTTTATCGTGTTAGTTGTAGGGTTTAGGTTTAGGATTGGGGTTGGGTTATTATTAAGGTCACAGTTCCATTTTATGTAAGGGTTAGTGTGAGTGTTAAGACACGGGTATATTTACCCTTCCTGAACACAGGCACTGAGGTCACCGAGAATAATCACTTTGTCCGCCTGCATAACAGTGTTTAGGAGAGTGTGTGGATCTGCGTAGAACTTATCCTACGCGTCTGTTGGGCTTGTCAGTTGTGCAGCATAGGCGCTGACGATGATGACAATTTTTTTCCACTCGGAGTAACAGACAGTGTCCAGATACGATTGGTGCTTCCTTGGGGAAGCAGTACAGTCACCTCACGAGGCCCTTATTTGAAAGAGCAGGTCTCTCTCTCTCTAAGGGTCGCGATGTTTATTTTGTGGCAAGTCATTTAATATACGATGAAAGCTCTCCTCTCTTCCACTCGGTTGTTTACTGGTTTGTCTAAAAGATAGGAGCATTCTAGGCTGCCAAAGGTAGAGTAGTGTCACTCGGATAAATTTTGGGTAGGAAGCGCGGTCGTTACGCGTGTGGTTGTCGTTTTGTGCAGTGTTATGACCATATCTTTCGCCTTTGTAAGCCACGCTCACTGTAAATAGGTATGTTAAGCCATGTCAGGCAGCTGCCAAATTCCACTGTGTGGTGCGCCCCGGCTTGAATGGAAGAATGACCTGAATGAACCTGGGTCCTCTACGCGATCGCTGTCACTCTCCTCATGGGTCATTTTGTTTGGGGGGTTGGGGGTAGAACATGGGTTATTAAGTTGAATAACGTGCGTAGGGACATTCAGGATGCCATCATCTAGTTTAGGTTACCGGTCAATGGCAGTTATGGAGGTGTGGCTGCCATGCCAGCCACGGCCATTCGGAACCACATATCATAACTGGATGCGAAGTGAGGTTCGATTGAAGTGAACATGGCAGTCTCCAGTCTTGTGGAATATATCATCGCTCTTGCCAGATGTGTACCCTAGGTGGACACCCCATGCCCTGTCTGTCTTCGCACTGTTAAAAGTACCTCTAGTAACAGTCCTAACAGTGCAGCTCTCTTGGCTCCAACTTCAAAACTTACGATACCTCAAACCACAGAATTCGAACCAACAGCAATCACAATTAGCAGGCTCATCTGCCCCTTGGGAGCTTTTGTTTTAGGCGCTCAGAACGGGGAATGAAGTGTTCGAGGGAGAATGTCGAAATATTGGGCCACGCAGACTGCTCGTCTGTACGTAGCACATCGCTTCACCGTCAACCACAACACTGGTCTGTGACTCAATATTCACCTGGAATCCAACAATCTGGAACATCAAAAATGATTATTCAGCCTGCTTCCGTTGTCCGTGTACATTTAGGGCTAAGAGTAAACTCGTCGAACGCCATAACAGCGTGCGCCGAGATCGTTTGTCTGTCAGTCAAGCTACCTACGCAAGCTTGGGACAATGATCATCGATTTATACTGGCGACCTACTCGCCAGAGAACTTGGCAAGAACACAGTGTGTAATCCAACTCTGGAACAAATGATAGGTCAGGGTGTAATAGAACACCGTAATTCCCGCCAGCCTGTCCGTAACTATATCCATTGTGCTCTTTAGGGTTAGCATTCGTTGTGGGGTTGGCCGCGGGAGGACCGGATGCTCGTGTTAAATGGCAACTTCCCCAGCGTCGACTATAAATACGCCGCAGTAGTTTCAACATGCATCAGTTTTACTCTGGTTAATGAAAGATCGCGCAAAGCTGGCCTTCTTCTTGTTCCTGGCGATGGTCGGTTATAAAGTTGGTCAGGCAAGCTATGAATGACATAACGCATAAGGTACAACGTGATGTAAAGTCACCGGATCTCGCCAGCCACACACGTGTCGCAGCAAAAAAACTATTGTGTGACCCTACTAACCCGGCAACGAATGCTAACCCTAATGAAAAAAAAAATGAATAGGATGAGGATTATGTTGACGTTCGCCTGTTCCTCATTTAGCAACACCCATAACACCTCTATTACAACGGGTCACGTATTACAAGTTGACCTGTTCTCTGAGTTGGGACGCATATTGCGTTCTTGTAGAGCACATTTAGCTACCGTCAACTTGTAAGGGAAGGCACCTGGAAACTGACAGATTAACTTCGACTTCTGGATAGGGGGTCTTCCGCTTGTCCAGAATGAGCTTTAATCAAAGCACCAAGCAGAAGTATGGGAGCTTGTGTGTGCAATTGGCTTTGTCAGCAGATGCATGATCCTACCGCTACGCAGTCATCAGCCCAGGTATTTTTTGTTTCATGTGAGTGCCATCGGTCAACTGCAGGGCCCTTTGCGACGCGTGCGCTGGTATGTGCGTGACTATACTCAGTGCACACTACTGTTCAGTCTCATTAACGTACACTCTTCTCACGGTCCGAACTGGCGTGGACGGTTTTCGGATTGGTCTATGTGCTTATCAGAAAAGGACCGAGAGGCCGTGACTGCAGGGCTTGTCTTGGCACTCTCTATATGGCAGTGGTGGTACGCGCATGTGCGTACGCGCCAACGGATGCTGTGAAACCGCCTGCGTACTTAGGTAAATACTTCAATTTTCAACCATCACATCTGTTAACGACATGGCATAAAAATTACTTTATAATGATGTCAGCCGTTCAGTGCGCCTGCGCGGTGTGTGCGCATTCGGGATGCACATGCGCACTTTGGCCAGCTAGGTAAATATGGATGCACCAAAGTAATTTCACTCCAATCTCACCATTTAACTCTATGGTGGTGGTGGTGGTGGTGTTTACTGTAGGTGACAGACATACTGAAGGCAGTTTCTTACAGTGGATAACAAGCCCTATCTTCACCATAATATTTGCAACTTTCTTAATTCTATAAGCGTTAGGTTTTTGGCCAAACACAATCGACATAAGAGTATTGGTTATCGGCAATTGTTTACCTATCAAATATTTCTTGAGAAAGCTGTCGGGCGAGACGACGTTTGCCTTCGAAGCCAAGTGCTAGCTCGGGCTGTAACAGGAAAGTCAACGTACAGTTTGGTGCTACAATGAGGATGCCGGGTCTATACCAAACGGAGGCTAATGTGATGGTCACACTGAAATATAGCAGACGGAGTATAGGGAGAAAGTTTCCGTGCAAATAATTAAGCTTTCGGTCCCCCTGATTAGGTTTTTCATAGTGCTCTGGAAATAGGACTCGTTTGCTTAAAGTTTACGTCTTACCGCTACTCCTGTAGACAGACGGACTTCGAAATTGGCCCTCGCTATTTCATGGCCTGCAGTGTGCTTTCAGCTAGCTCAAAAAACCTGCAGGGGGAGACTGTCATTCTCGCCCACCACGGAGCCGTGCCGGTTGCAGTAGGGTGTAGGCGTGTCTGGCCGTGCATGTGTGCACTTTTGACTGTTGGGTGGAAATACCGAAAATGAATACTTGCATCGTCTCTATAAGTGCACATGTGTTACACTGGATGAAATCGCAAAGTGTGTATTTAGGCAAGTAAGCAGTTCAGTTGCACCGAAAGACCTTCAGCGATTTTGCAAAGTTCATCTTATTCTAGGAACCTTCGCAAAATTTCTGTTAGGGCTTGGGGCACTCTAAAGTCTATTTAGCAAACATATACCATCATTAGAGGCTTGTCAAGCTAGTATAGTTAGTATAGTATAGTATAGTTAGTATAGTATAGTTAGTATAGTTAGTTAGTTAGTTAGATAGTATAGTTAGTTATTATAGTTAGTATAGTTAGTTAGTATAGTTAGTATAGTATAGTTAGTATAGTCAGCAACCGATTTCATGAGACTATAACCAAACTTCGGAAATACGTTCTGGGAAATACGTTCTCGCTTAAATGAGGTTGTAATGTTCATTATCGTGCAACGTACACAATATGTCAGACACCTCTAAATACCGGCTATTAAAAGAACTTCATTTCATCCGTCTACAAATAACCACAATCGATAAAAAGTGACTAATTTCAGAGCATTGCTATTTTTCTATTGAGTTGAGATGCTCCTAGGAATTCAAATATTACATAACACAAAGAACGTATCTGAACTCATCGAAAACCCCCTAAGGAAGCGCCAAATTAATGTGGCGCACAAACAGGCGACTACTCTTGTCCACCCTGAGGACAGGGTAAAGTATTTGGACAAGAAAGAAGTCGTCTACGAGATCCCGTGTGATAGACGTAATGCCATGGACAGTGGTCAAACAGGAAAATTCACCTCTACACGCATCCACAAACATCAGTTGGCATGTGGCTCTGCATACCCTAGACACCGGGCGCACCTTCACTTAGGATATAACCCAAATTTTCGCCGTATGTCCTTTAAAGAAAGGTTGAGAGTTCCTCGATGCTATGCACTCAGATGAGTCCTGTATCAACAGACATCGAGTTGGATGCGGCGTACAGAAATCTCAAGAAGTGGAACGAATGAGAGTTAATCACGAAAGGCCGACACACACGGCGGTCGCTCAGTAGCGCATCTGCCATGCCGTTAGCGATTTTTACTGCATTTACGATGCCAAGTGTTTTCTTGCCACGTTTGTTTTCCAGGAAGAGTACCTATTTCCGTGTCCTAGCCCTGGCGCTAATCCTAGTCCCAAACTTAATCCTAAAACTATCCTTAACCCGAAAGCCTAGCGTTACCCTTTGTGCTGACCTCCTTGAACTTTACGCACGATTACCTTTTTTACGAGAGGCCTTTGGACTCACCACTTAGCAACTCATCCGGCAAGTAAACTGATCCTTTCCTTTTACGGAGCAAGCCTCGTTGATCGATGAGCTTAATTTAATGGCTACACTATCGAATTAATGTCAGTTTGAACAGGTGAGATTTTATTTATATCGTCTCTGGGCAAAAACGTTATATGTGACCCCAGTCAGTGTCCAACGAATAGGCCAGCAAGTAATACGGGACCGGTGGTAATATAATTTTTATGGATGGAGGTAACTGAATAAAAGGAGAGCTCCAATCTAGTCCTAACCCTATCCATTGTTTTCGTCAGGGTTAGCATTCATTGCTGGCTTACTTGTGTGGCACGATAATTTTTAGCACGAAAAGTGTGCGGATTGCGATATCTGGTGGCTGTAACTCATGTCGACCAATATGCGCGATATAATACCTAGCTGACCTGACCCACTTTTATTTGGACCCATGACAGGAGTGAAAATGAGGCCCACCCTGCGCGATCTTTCATTATCAAAGTAAAATGAAGGCATTTTTAAACTACCGCGGTGTCCTAGTAGTCGCTGCTTGAAAAGTTTCCATTTGATCCGGTCCTGCTACCGCCAACGAACTCACCCGACAACGAATGCTAACCCTAAGGGGCACAATGAATAGGGTTACGTTGGCGTTCGCGTAATAGACGCTGATCTATCCTGTGCTCCCTGAGTTGGGTCGCATATCAAGTTCTTACTGACGATAAAACTGAACTCAGTCAGCACACTCGTTTATTCGTGGTTTCCCCATTTTCACTAAAAAGACGCTGGTTATGAGTGGGCACATATATGGGCCCATAGCTACCACGTCTATCTGTCTACGTAATCCGCTGTAAGAGATAACTTCCGCATTTGCAGTACGTCATTTCAGTTCCGTGATCTGTGATTTCTCCGTACTAGCAAATGTAGTTGACGATTTTAAAAATAAGAGTTGTGATGCCAAGTGATTTTTTATCTAATAAGAGCGTGGTTCTTCCGTTTAAACTGAACTTCTTTATGACGTCTTGAAATTGAAACGAGTCAGGACAAGTATATCGCGATAACTGGCACCAGGTTTACTTTGTTTTCCCTACCAACCTCGTGGTATGATGAGTTGCGCATATCTGGCATTGAACCTACTGAAGTGTTTCCTTTGTGAGTCCTTTTTACACCGAAAAAATACTAGGCAAATTAAAATCCCAATTGAGTTGAGACCCTTAAGTGCCTGTTCGTTCAGGAATTGCGCTACGTATAGTTTTCAGACAGTTTTCGTAACTGGTTTTCCACGCTGTCTGTGTTGACATCGGGCCTTTTTGAGGTTGCTCGCATCGGACAGTATTAAATTAAACTTAACTTTTGTCTTTTATATTTATTGAGGCTGCTGCGGCTTCCTTGTCGGGTTTAGTTACCAGAGTGGCTTTGTTTTATTGAGGATTTCCAAGTTTATCCATGTTTACCTTCGTGAGAAAGCTTCTGTATTTTACGGAAATTTTTTTGAATTTCCAATACCACGGGAACTAAATAATCTCAGTTTGCAACTTTCATCCAAGTTCCTCGTGTGTGTAACGAGAATCTATTGAACTTACACGCTTGCCGAATCGACTCAGTAGAGGGAACCTTTCGCAGGCATGAAGTAACCGGAAGGCCGTTAAAGGCCGTTGAATTTCACGCAATTCGCCGATATGTTCTGGCTCATTTCTTCTGCAAATTGCAGAGCATAATATATTTGGGTGATTTTTCTGAAACATTTAGGATCGATTTTTGAAATATAATGAAGGTGAGACGGAAATAAGGTGAAGACAACCTTCACGAACCACGAATATCAACCATCAGTAAGTTTGCTTCATTTATAAAATCCTGACTGATACTAATTCGTGCCTAGCTCGAAACATATAAGTCCTTATTTGTCAGCGCTGACTGCGGCTGTGTTCTCGTTTGAAATTTGACACAAAAACTCGAAGACAAACCAGTTAATGCAATTAATCCTATCGTCTGGGTTATTAAAGGAGTTGGGACGAGAAAACGTCATACTTAAAGACTCCAAAATGACCTGGGCTGGACTAAACAAAGTGCCGTGAACAAAGCCATAGATCAGGGGCATTTTAAAAGCGAATAACGTTCAGTTCGCAATAGAGCTTCTCATTTAGCAGTTGATCGTTTGAACTCCACCATGACTTTATAATGCCCGAGCCTTCAATAGATAGTGTAACACAATCAATGCTCCTTCCTTTTCAATTACTCCACCACACCTTAGCAAGACCCGCCTGTGCAGTTGGTAACAGTTAAAATGGTATTTACGAATGCCCTTACTTTTCTATCATCATAAGTGCATTTTGCCTGATCTAATGTTCGAATGGACCTGTTATCCAAACTCTCCCGCCCTCGAAAGTGGAGCTGGCATCAGGACAGTAACAAGGAAGCTGTTTATTGACTGCCTGAGATAATTTTTTACTCCGAAATCTAGTTGGGTGCAGCGGCCGCTATTTCTCAATTTTCTTTTAGCTAGAACGGTAGCACTACGATTAGTGGACATTGTCACCTTGTCAATTCTCATCGTATTTTAGAGTACTGACAATTGTGCGGGTAGCCATAATCCCCCGCAAAGCGGTTGCTTAGCTTATTCACATCGAACCTCACCCGTAATGAGACCTCCAGCAGGTTCAGTGTAATCCAATGCGAAACTAATATTACCGCCAGGGTGTCCTGGTGACCTGTGTTGACAGTGCACAAAACGCTTGTATGATAAGACAGAGATCGACCTGAAGCGATCCAGTTTCTTCGCGCTCAAGCTATACGGGCCGCCTTTCTTAAATCTCCATCGTATTCGTAGTGCCTTAGATTGGCAAATTACCTAGGAAAGAACTAGGAGCACGTGATTAGCATTACAATCGCGTTTATATTATTGTATTCTCTTATTCTTATTCACTGAATTTTCTTAAAAAAGCAAGTACAAGATGTTAGCAAATGGGCGTTGGTTAACATAGTCAACACTTAGAATCAACGAACCTGGTTGGAAAAAAAACAGTTTTAAGGTATTCAAGTAAGCAATCCCCTCTCTGGAGGCTACAATCTAAGAGAAGAGAATATGAGCCTTCCTATTTGTGCTTAATTTTCCGGGGAGAATAAGGTTAGGGTTAAGATTATGATTAGGTTAAAGGTGATGATTGAGGGTAGAGGTAGGCTTACCTATATTTAGAGTAAGTGTTAATTTTCGCGTTCGGATTAAGGCTAGAGTACATATTGAATTTATAGTTAGGGTCAGAACACTGTAATGGGTAACCTTCCAGGAATTTAGCGTAATGCCTGCTCATTAATGCGGGAGGTTCCTACTCTCTTGTTCTACCAGCGAAAAATAGTAAGGTGATATAATTTTTGAATTCTAAAAGGCTTCGCTGTTGTATGAGCCGGCAGTCAAAAGGGAGAAAAGAAGACTAGAAGGTGGTTTTCGATGTTGTTACCAATGAGTCATGATTTGCATGAAAGGGTGCACTTTTCAGAGTGATTGCTCGTGAATTTGTGGGAACTTTATGCATTTTGTTTAAAAGTTCATGCGAACTAATTTCATACTTGTCTTAAAAAACCTTCTGTATTTTCGAGAGTCCATAGGCATATTTATGCCTACGGGTGAAAAGAGAAAATTATTTAACTCTTCAAAGTTTATTGCGACGCCGGTAAAGGTACAGATTCCTAGGGAAATTTAGAATTCATTTATATAAAGGAATTCGAAAAAAACCCGAAGCTTCATGCAGGAGATAGGAGATTATTTGATCACTACTCTGAAGTTCAATTTGTGGACAATCACTATTTATTCATTACATATTTTTTCATTAGACTTATGCTCCTGTATAAAGCCAATCTTTTATCTCGAAATTATACGATAAAATATATTAAACTTTACTTATGTGTTATATGTTATTGCTCCTTCTCTTAAACTAAAATTTCGTCGGTTCGTTATCCTGCTTTTCATGACCTTCTAGAATGGTTAGCTTAATTCTGTTAATTTTTTGTGCGCTTCCGTCTCCGAATTGACCATACCCCTCTCTACTGAAACTGTTTGACAGTAAACAAACTTTTATTGACTTGCTCATCTTATTGCTTTATCGATACTAGTCATGGCACTCTGACGTTCAACACTCGAGTGTTTCAAATAGCACAGCTGACGCCTTCACTTCATATATTCATTTATTTTGTATGAACATTATGCCAATTTTTGCTCCATACACGCCTAAGAACCTGAGAAGTTTTCTGGAAGCAGACTAGTCTATCAGTTCGCAGGTTTCCATCTTATAATACGTAGGGAGCCTTGGCCCAATTTAGGAATTACGAAATTATTCTTCTAGGAATAATAATTAGGAATTAAGCGTACTCTGGGTACTTCTAAAACAGCGAACAATAAGTTGGAGGATTAATTCACGCTTCGAAAGTTAAGCTGGATTATGCAATTTCCGCTGTGCTGTGAGATAGCCCAACTTAAGGAACAGGGCTCTTTCTGTTTTAAAAATAATTTCTCAAAATTAAACGACTACCTGTACGGAGTCATCTAACTCCGGTGACGCATTAAAATAATAGAATGGTAAATCCGTCATCCTGATACTGTCTGAAGTATTTGGCTGACTCATTAGAGGTATTCAAAACTCAGCACCTACAACGAACGTTAGCTCGTCCAAGTTTCTTCTTCCTATACTGAACTGGTTGATTTGCAAACAGCTGCGAGCTCAGACTTATAAGAGCCATGTTGAAACCAGGAAGGAAAAAGACCTAGGGCACTTGGGGACGTTGTTTGATCCTCCCTAATCGACAAAGTGCAATTTTTCTGCATTATTTTTGGCCAGTAGTTTTTTAATCTGACTCGTCGTCACACCAGAAGTTGTCATGCTGCGTAAACTCTCAGTCAGCATATATCTGCCTTGTTCAAGTGTGAGAGCTAGAAATTAACACATTTTCAGCTGGGGCGCTAGTCACCGTGTCCCGCACTCTGGCAGGTAAATCGGTGGAAAACTGTTTCCAGAGACAGTCTCCGGCATAACGCTTCTGGATTGAAGGCCAGCATACTTACAGAGGGCCTAGTAACAAATAAGCAAGAATGTCGTATAAGGCTCTTGTTTGAATATGCTCTCTGCTGTTTATGGTGCGAATTGAGTTTCGCGGTCAGTGGCGTGTATGTAGCACTTTTGTGCCATAGAGAGCAATTCGCGAGTCTTAATTGTTACATAGTACGCAGTGCTTGTGGTGGATCAAAGTAAATCAAAGATTACTTCTGGGCCTAACAGAGCTGTTGCATATGAAGTTCCGAGTTTGGGTGTGAAATTTATTTCGCCATCAATCAAAAGTTGTCGATAGTTGGCGGTTCAAAACAGGCGATAAATTTTTATGCAAAGTCAGGGTGTGTTCTGGAAAAGTTTGCGCATGATTCCATCTGCGGCTGGAACACGTGAAACATAAAGCCCTCCACTGGTGATAGGGAGCGATTCTTATTTAACTGAAAAGCATTTGTGAATTGGTTCTTATGAAGAAGCAAATATGCATAAACATCTGGGGTCAGAACACCAACGGCTGATGATGCTCTCTATTCCGGAAATGACTATGGCGGTGTCTCTGTTTTTGCCGGCAAGGTGCAATAACGACAGACTGATGGATCCCATGGCCTAATGGCAAGGGCACTGTTCCTGCCCATCAGAGTTTAAACTCCACCTCGTTGCTCTTTAATTACGAAAGTCTACCAATGGGTGTCAGAATAAAAACGATCTATTTATGCATGTGGCATTTCAAATTGACCCAAATATCTGGGATGCATGCCTAATCCGAAGAAAGCACAAACTCTAATGGAAGATAATTTGATTTCTATGAGATGGTTGGCAACACGTATGTTAAGCGGTTTTTGATGAGCATGTTAAATGTCTCCCCGCTTTCACTCAGTTCCTGAAGAACTCTGAGATTTGGGGTAAAACAAAATTAAAATTATTGTAAGTTTTCTTTCAGTATTAAAAAGTGCAGTCCGGTAGTTACAGCAAATAACCTGCAGCTTATATTCCTGTTTCATATGCAAAGGTAAGACCACGTTTGTGCAAAATAAAGGACACTTTTTGAGACCTTACGGGAATTTTTGCAATACAATCTCATGACATTTCCTTCCTGAATTAGTGAATACTCTATTTGCTGTGCAAGTCTGTCTGACTGACCAATCAAAACAACCGGAAGCTCCTAATATCGTTTTTATAAGGGGAAGCACCTGTTAGATCTTGCGAATTTTTAGTTATATTAGTAGCTTGAACTGTCGGATAACGCTATATATAAACTAAGGTAAACTGTCTAGATGCAGCGTTTCCTGTGAATGTACGCACATTTCATCGGCTGATAGGTCTATCTTAGCTTCAGTAAAAATAATACGTCCATTTTAGTGGAACAATTCTTATTGAAAATTGCATTCGAACCGAAGAGTCGCGTACTGCGAACGACACTTGGCAAGATCTGGAGACGGCGCACACTATCCAGAAAAGACTGTAGGGAGTGGTAAGCCTGCAGTCGAATTAAGTGTTCAGTTGACGGCCACAATTGCATCTACTGGGCACCTGACGATTTGCATGTCATGGTGTACATACATGCTAATCTAACATGAGTTACAATTTGGTGTGACTTATCATCCAAAAGGATTAGTTGGACTGCATTTTAAAACTATCTTGACTGGTGAAATTTACTCAACTTTGATGCTGCAGCCTGTCATGCGAAGCATCTAGGTCTTTAGAAATTGGGTACACCCGCAGTGCCATGGTGAGGTACGATCCTGACAGACAGCGATATGCCTTATTTGAAATTACAATTTCAACATTTTCAGCAAAAGGACCTCCATTCACCTGGGATAAAGAGTGGTACGTAGAAGTGATAACAACGAAAGATAACAAACGATACATCGTGATCGAACGCTGCAACTCTGGGCATCATGAACGGTCGTCTGTGAATGAGTCACAAAATTTGCTCCAGATTGTGTTCCTTCAAAACGTTTATGGTATCATTTTTAATGGACCTCATTATTGTACTTAAAATAAACAGAGTTGTAAACAGCAACATATAATGAGCAAAATAGGCCAGCCCATGTACATATAAAAAAATTCGCATTTTATGAGACCTTGTCAACCAAGTGTATCCTTCGAAGGAATTGCAGAGAATCTCTCCTGGTCTACCGAATCTCGCAGCTATTGCTTTTTGCATAGGGCTACTGCAAACAAAAAGTCTTGACTATAAAACTGGCAATAGTTAAGGAATTGCGTTTGGCCTTTGAACGAGCGTGCAATCACTTGCTAAATAAATGCTTCTTGATGTCTGCGCTTCCAAGCCCTCTAGTAATTAATAGTGTCTGGACCATAGAGAACATCAGTTTGCAAAAAGACGTTAATAAAATAATTTTAAAACGTATACAGATTCCAACCCATTATGAATAACAATGTGTGTTAAAAAGTCAAATAAGCTATTGCTTATATATAAATGCTATGCAGTGAGTATTACATTCAGGGCTGTAAGGTGTGCATTGTAAATATACATGCGGTCAGTGTCTGTCGTTCATGGTTAAGTAAGTGTGTGCTCTTGGGACTATGTGCAGGATTTAGTACAGTCTGCCGGTTTAGGCTTTGAAGCGACACAGACACAGCCGAGATTACTGTTTGTTCGGAACTCTGTGTGGCAAATAGTTTGGAGCTGGCGCACGAGGGCGGTCTAGCGGTCGTCCCCATTGTGAGGAGTAGCAGACGTATTCCGAAGGGATCGCTATATGTTCTAATCCCATGGCCGTTCTAACTTACAGTTAGTTAGGGCCGACAGGTCCATGCTGCCTTGCCGGAAGACTGGATTCACACTGTCCGCCTGTGTTAGGGCTACAACAGTGTTAGGTCCTGTGTTGGCTGTTTGTCCGGAGCCGCCATTGATAGATTGTGCCGCCAACAATGATTTCCCAACGGAACTGCCCTCAGCTGCTGCAGATGATGTCTGCCCTCTGTCTCCACCGTCAACTGTACTATCGGGAAAGAGGGAAGTGGGGAGTCCGCCCGGTAGTGACACCGATGGAAGCATTCCGAACGGAAAGGGTAGACTGGAGAAGGAGTTCGCGGCCAACAGCGCGGTGGCAAGATGCGGTGACCACTCCTGACCGGAGTGCGCAAAATTCGCCGCCGTGTTTGGTGGAGGAGGTAGCGGCAGTGGCAGAGAGGGTATGTTGTGACTGCTATTGTTGACAGTCCCAGTGACGGTGCTCCTCCCCTTAGCTGAACCACCTTCCACGGAATCTCTGTCCTGCTGCGCACCGGAGCGCGTGCAGGGTGGCGAGGTCAGAGTCTGGCTGCCCACTGAATCGCTGCTTCGTTTGCCGTATGAGGTATTTTCGAATCCTACCTCGCCTGATTCCCCAAGCGGAGTTCTATCGGGGGACCGCAATCCAGCTTCGATGGGTTGTGAGTCAGAGCGAGGTTCTAAAGACGCGGAATCATTGTGTGTGGATTTTCTGAGTGAAGAAGTCGAAGACTTGCCAAGACAACCAGTCACCTGTGCCGCCTTCACTGTGGCCATGTCGGCAGCGCTCTTTTTGCGCCATTTCGTCCTTCGATTCTGAAACCACACCTGGGGGTAGATATGCAAATAAAAAAAACACGTCAGTAAAGCTTACGCAATCTACTGACTTCGACTTTACTGCGCTGCAAAATACGAACTGCGTACCCGGCACGTGGGATGAGTGTCCCTCAAATCGTTATTTTCACGGGTACACATACTTTAAACTTTGGCCGCTAAAAATAAATTAATATCGGACACATCAACCCTGTAGGTCTGTAGCCTTGTTCAAACGTAAACAAATTTAGGGAGGGTGTGAGGCGGGTCGGCGCCCTGTGGAGGTAGGTACTAATTAATTGCGGAATTAATTTCGGACGGAGAATGCAATGGCACGCAGAAATATGTGTGTCATGTTAGTATCAGTTTATGATGAAAATACGGGACGCACTTTACTACCTACTGCCACTACCCCCCCCCCCCCTCAAAATTCAAGCCCTGCATTCCCTCGCCATCCCTTCGAAATGGTGGTAGCCCGCTGCTATAAAGCAATCGATCAAGATGCCAAATTTTAAGCCTATTGCCTTAATCATCCCGAAAGGCTCGCTTCTTCTCCGCTCTGTGTTCCTGTGTGTCCGAGTGTTCGTGAGTGTGTGTGTGTGTGTGTGTGTGTGTGTGTGTATGTGTGCGTTTGTGCATGCATGTGTGTGTGCATCGTGTTCTTTTGCCGGTGGTGGACATTCGCGTGCGTCCTGCGTATGATCACACGATGCCTGGGGCCTTAAGGTTGCCGCTTAATAGGCCTGTTCATTGAAGCCGTGGAGAAGGGGCGTGGACCGATGATATTGCCTGACAACTGTCGAATCCCAATTCCATGCCACTAGGAGAGAGGCAGCAGCTGTTCCGTTACATTAAAGCGACAAATGCCCGCTGATTTCTTATCCCCCCTTGTCTTCCCTCCCTCCTGTTCGACCATGCCGCCAGTTCCTTCCACCCCCTCCCCCCGATTTAAAGCGGTCCATAAGTGCGTATTGGGAAAACTAATTTTGTCTCCATAGTTGACAGTGTCAAATTTAAATGCCATCTATTAACAACTGAGGGTTGTATAGCTGGCCTATCGTAGCTCTAAGGTCTGAAAGCGACAGGATAAAAACGCAGTTATATATTAGCCTTAGGAGCTGCCTGAAGCAGCCAAACAAGCTGACTGGCTTCTGTTCTTTACCTGAAGCATCGCGCCGTGCCCACGGCTTCACTAGGCCTCGCGACCAACTTATCGTTTGGAAGTCACCGTTGGTTATCTGGGAATAAGTTCAAGTTTAAACAGAGCTATAAACTAGTAATATTCGTATGTAAACAGCCGCAGCAGCCTAGATCTCTAAGATTTCATTCTTAAGGCTGTGCACAGTTTAATTAGAAACTCATGCAATATCAACCGAAAATTTGAGGATGATTGCAAATAACAAAAGTTACTCAGTTGGCTTACAACGTTGTAAGTACGGGAGTTATTGCAAACTTTGTATGCCGTCGCGTGCTGCCTTTTTAGCAGGAGTCAACCAGCCACTGGTGCGGATGGAACACGCGAAAAATTACTGCCTCTGCGCTATTTGCTTTCTTCCATTTACCTTTGATGTTCGTATATAAACTCCTATCTGTCATAAAAGGTTTCCAAAAAACTGCATATCTGTTAGTTATTTTGGGGGAACTTAAGCGATATTTTTCGTGGGCTGGAAGTTATAAAAATCACAAAACCTGGCGCGTATGCTGCAGATCAACCGATGACGCCCTAACCATAACTTGAGACATCTGTACGCTTAGGCAAATGCAAAGACTTGTCTGCCGTCACCTGCACTCCCCTGAATGGTGTGACATTGCACTGCTCAAATATGAAGAGGTAAATAAGTAATGGATTGGTTGATTCTAGTGTACACGCGCCCGCGCAATGCACCTCCCTCTCTCATTCTGATGTCCGGGGCAGGTGAGAAGTCGCCACATGCACACAATCCCTTGTCTAACCGGCCAACCGATTTGCGCTGTCGACAGGCCTAACACAACGTCTGTGACGGTGTGAACGGGCCTGCGGCATCCAATCAATAACTTATTCATGAACATTTCATGCTGCGTTAAGTGACATCAGCATTACCCCTGGTATCCGCGGTGTTCGGCCGAAACCACGACCGCCGGGACGTTGTCGAGTGTGTGGCTAAAGAAGGCTTTCGCCCGCTTGTGCACAGGTCCAGCTTAACCTCCCCCCTCACCCCCTTCCACCTGTCTCACTTCGGCAACCGACCGGGAGCCATTCCGTTCCAGTATATCTGAGCTACCCCCCCCCCATCCACGTCTCTAGAAGTGTGATGTTGCTGGTGCTTCTGCATTGTCCACTGTGCTATTATGTGATCTCCGAGACCCATCGCAGCAGCTCTGGCGAACGCTCCCGTTTCGAGTGTTTTTGCGGTGGCTGGTGAAAAATTAATAAGCACAGCCGACTCTCAATAAAGATAAATCAGAATAAGGGTTGCGCTTGCGCAGTCACCGGTACACAGCACCTTCTTGAGCGTTCTAAAGACCGTCCGCCTCTGCGAAGGCAGGGATGCAGGGGCCGGCTGACGGGTGCGAGACTTTTGACCAGGAGGCGTGGCCAATTAATTAATAATCTTGCTGTTCGCGAAATGCCCACCTAACCTGTTCACCTTTTGTGATACCTTCATCGTATGGTTCAACCCCTGGACCGAGGAAGAAACTTCATCTCACTTAACGAAAAGCAGGCTTTTGCTCTGGACGCTGTTGTATCTTCGAACTCTTCGCTGTGTGTATGTTCACAACTAACCATAAGCGCAGTTTGGAGGCAGTACGTGCCAATTAAAAGCATTGATCGGTGGAGAAATAGGTTAGTGCTGAACCAAGCTATAACTGCAAACAAACTATGAAGCGAACACCTGTCAAACTGGTACTTGATTGGTTAACGTCCATATCAAAACTTTAGAGCATCATCTGGCCTTTTAATCCTCTTATTTGTTGCAATTTAACCGTCACCATAGAATGAAGAAACGGCCTTCCTGAAGGATTCGTGTGTTATCTTCAATCTCCTACCTACCGGTTTTCCTAGAAAACACACCGTCAGGGAGGAGAGATTGGTATCCCCCGCAATTAATGTAGTTCTGACTTAATTAGACTTTTCTATCTAACTCTATCACCTTCCTGTGGCACGCTTCGTAATGATGCAAAGCGTGTAGGGGGCAGGTGACTGACCCTCCATCGTTTCCGCAACACCCTCATACATCCATTCAGCCAAGATGCACTAATTTCAACTGAGTTGATCCACACAAACACAATAAACCTACGCACTCTTGCAACCATATATGCAGATGTTTTGGCTGGATTGTTTATCATAAAATAAAGGATCAAGCAGTTCGGTTGCGACAACAGAACAGTGAACGGATGAAAGCGAGGTGGAGGAGGAGGAGGAGGGGGGGAGGGAGGAGGAGGGAGGATATTCATAACTGCCGGGTGGATGGCCCTCTTGGCCGACACGATGTGTGCTTGGGGTGGAGGCACACTGGACTTTAACACTTATGCTCCTTTGCTAATTATGGGCAACCACCTTCAGTTGTACGCTTACCTAAAAACCACCTCAATCGCAAAAATATCGGCAAAACCAACCGGAGTTTTGTTAACTGTAGGTGGTGCGCACTGATTCCGACAAACGCAGGTTTTTATAAATTGCGAGTTCACACTATAACTTACATTTTTCTCACAAATAAACACCAATAAAAGATGTGCTCGTGGCAGCTGGCTACTAGGATGTCGCCTCTTTTATCATATGTTGTCCATGAAATAAAGGAGTGGTATTTTGAAAACTATAAAAAGTAGCCGACTTTAGGCTTGATTCCAGGCAGGCTAAATCCTGGTTTCCATTCTACTTATGCTCACCATTCCCTTTGCAATTCTCTACCTTAAGAGCCTACATTAACAAAGGGATTAGATATTACTGCCAGTCGTCTAGGCCGTTAATCACTGGTGTATATTGCACATATATAAACTGAGTTAAGGTGATCGTTGCCCTTACAGTGCTTGTGGACTTTGTATATTATTAGCTCGGCTTATATTCATTAATTCTCTGTTTCTAGTTGGCAAGTGAACCATTTTCTAAGCATCTGCCAACCTAGAAGTCTAGAACAAGGAACGAAGTCAATCCATTTACGGCTCCATGATGAGGCAGACATTCGCTGAAGTTTTCCGGAAACCAAATTATGTTGCCTGACTCGGACAGTTTCCTTCTTAACTGGCAGTTCATGGCACCAGCCGTCTTTCGGCGATCTATTGGGAGCCACACCGTTTGGAGGAAACTGAAAAAGTGCCTAGTTTGCACTTTGTCATGCCTCCCCCTAGCCCGAACAAGAGGTGCCTTCGATTGGTGGGCCAGGCGAGGATTTTGTAATATGGTCTCAGTTGGGCAGTCAGCAGACCGAATGCTGCGCGTGTATGCGATGGAAAACGGTGGGCTAGGCATGTCAGAATGCGTAAGTGTCACCAGCGCACGATTAGTGCATATTGTCGATCTAATGAAATCATTTATAATGGTGGTGGTGGCGGCCGCCACAACGAGCGCGCGCGCGACCACGACGTCGGCAACAGATAGACGGACGCATACAGGCACAACGCACACAACTTCGTCTGTGCCTTAAGTCGTGCCGTCTCCTGCGCTTTAAAGCAGCACGTGTCTAGTCTGGAGTCCAGTCCTCCTCCTCCCCCCCTCCCACCCCCTGCTTACTCGACCCCACCGAAAGCACCATTATCTGTCACTGTCCCCCATTCGTTCTCTCTCAATCGCTCTCTTCCTCTCTCTCTCTCTCTTTCTCGCTCTCTCACTGCATAATTTATATGTGACACGATAATCGTCCACCAAGAAACCAGTTATTTATGCGCAAAACTGTTGATGGATCTCAGGCAGGCGGACAAGCGTACGCGCGTTCAGTCGTCTGGTTGGTGTATTCACAACGCACTTATATAAATAATCTGTATGAGTAATCCCGTGAACTCAATGATTAATGGACTAATACCGACTGCTTTAGCCTCCCAGAGCTGAGAAACATTCATTCTAGTGGCATAAATGAGCCTGAAGTGGTGGGCGGCTCCATCTACTGTCAGCTTCATTGGCATCTCGGATGTGGTTGATGTTAGGCGGTGACTCCACTGCGGTCAGTCTCATCCACACCTAGGTTTGGACTCGACAGAGTACGGGCCTATAAGCCAGAAAAGTGATATGGAGTTCGATATAGTGCTGATTTCTCACTAATTAAAGTAAATACACATCAAATCCAGCACTGCGCGCAAACAGTCGTAGTTTCGTTGGTTGCCAATTGACGGAATAATTCATGACTGAGAGTTAAGCTAACATGACTCCGTCTTCATATTACGTTCATGGCCTGTGAGCGAGATCCGAGACTCATAGTTAAAGTCTGATACGTTGAGCGTTAGGAAGTAGGGGGAATGATCGGATTTTTTCAGTGAATTTTCACGTTCAATCGTCTCCAGTTCCTCCTCTCACCTGGAGACGGTGTGGGTGGATAGAAAGATTGAGGTAGATGCAGTGAAAGTCCGCCCTACTATAAAAAATAACGCGTAGGACATGACTACGTTTCGTGGCAGATTATTCGCAAATCTCATCACTTTCCACGGTTAAGCCGCCGCTACCACCACCGCCACCGGCGCAATCATCATCATCATCATTGGTAATAACTGTGTAAGTCTACATAGGTTAGGCTCTGAACTTCAGTACGGTAATCTAAGAAATAACTGTGGGTAAGAGCTCCTGTGTTTTCGTGCACAGATGTCTACAAAACGAATAGTTTTCACGCTTGTGGATTTTGGTGCTTGGTTGACCTTTGCTCAGTCGTCAAGGACTGGCTGTGCTCAGCACATGCGATGCAAATGGAAACAACAAAAACACAGCTTATCACAATAAAATCTTTGTGAGCGGTCGTGACAGTATGGTAGCTTCTGCATCACAACCGTAGTACATCAACAAAATGGTTGTCAGACAGGCTGATGACTATCAGAGAAATTCAAATTTTACTCCTCCTTATGGAGGCTCAAACAGATTTGAGTGGTATAGGGCATAATATGACTGACAAACTGAACAAAGACATTTTTAGCCCTCGTGGATCGTTGATTAAGTTTAAAAAAATCACTCATTTGTTATCGACTGCGTTTCGGACGTTTATTGCAGAAAGAGAGAGAGAGAGAGAGAGAGAGAGAGAGAGAGAGAGAGAGAGAGAGAGAGAGAGAGAGAGATAGAGAGAGAGACAGAGAGAGAGAGAGAGAGAGAGAGAGAGAGAGAGAGAGAGAGAGAGAGAGAGAGAGAGAGAGAGAGAGAGAGAGTAGAGAGAGAGAGAGAGAGAGAGAGAGAGAGAGAGAGAGAGAGAGAGAGAGAGAGAGAGAGAGAGAGAGAGAGAGAGATGGTGGGCGCATGAGTTTGCCGCATAAGTTGCGGTCCCCAACCTTGCTGACTAATAATTTTATTGCCGCAGTAGGGCTACGGTTTGAAATATTGGCGGGCTTTCAAACCTTTCCTGTCTTTAGGTATGAATGGGTATCTCCTATTTTAACGTAAAGCCAAGGGCAAATATAGTAAGAAGAGTTGCAGTAGACTACCCTTTTGGCGAACTACCTCACTGTTAAGTGCAAATCAAGAGAGTTTTCATTAAAATTCTTGTCATTTGAACGCTGTTAGATTCCGGCCCATCATGCTTAACGTGAAATTTCATCCCCGGCCACCCCATGTCAGCAGGAAAACTATCACTCGGTTAAATGAAGCCTTAACCCACACATTCACTCAGTTGTTACTACTGCGTAAAGTGAATAGTAAAGGTGGAGTTCTAGGTCTAGTTCAAATGAGCCGGACATTCAAAATGCGTGGGTTTTCTGAATACAAGATAACTACTGAAGGGGGCTCTCACCCGTCGCGTTATCCGCTTAAGTGTTGCCATAGCAACTGTCGGTAACGGTATAGACTTCTGTTATTTTCGGATCATTTTTATCCATTACTCGAGCTAGTAAGTTCTCATACTAGTCCCAAGTTTTTTGCCGCCCCTGAGATTCGAACCTACGATCTAGTGGTTAGAAGTCCAACTATTTAATATACTCGATCGCAACCTACAACGAGCCGCTGGATCAATGGTTAGGCCACTGCAAGTCTAACCAACAGGTTGCGGGTTCGAGTCCCAAAGTTTGCAAAACCTTAGGTTGGGTATGATTGGCTGAAATGACTATTCCAGTCTGCCATGTATTTGTCAATAACGTTATTTCACCCAGGTAGCTAGCTGAATAGGGCACAGGAAGTGAAATTATTAGCTAGATTAGCGAGTCACATGTTTAAATTATCCTAACACATGCGAAGTAGAGGAAATAACCTCTAGAGCGAATTCGATCCCCTATAATATTTGCGTATTCAAGGTGGTGACCCTAGTCCTGTCCCACCCGCACATTTAATCAGTTGACGGACCAAGCGGCTTATGGTTATTTCTGTTCAACACACCAGCTCATGGGGGTGGATACTGGTTGAAGTAGGTACGGGGAAAACAGTGCCTTAGTCTTAATTATGAGTAGCCACCGAAAGCGCCACCAGTTTAGGCAAGGGACTTTTGGCATAAGCCCTTAAGTTGCTCATTCAAGCATGCGTCTTCAAGAGTTCATTGGAAGTCATCAACTTGTCTACACTCATCCGGGCGGGTTATTTAAGGAGTCGGTCGTTAATTAGTGCACACGAACTGACGTAATTAATGAGGCAATTTAAAAAGAACATCCATTCTAGAGTAATTCATTGCACTCGTTAACCCGCCTGGAGGGAATAAATGGACAGAAACGGCATCTAGCCCACTCTATCCATTCAAAAAGCGTGTACTTTTAGAAAAAAACACAGGGACATTCTACTGATAGGAAGGGTAATTAACTAAAATTGATGCTTGATCCGGTCGTTCAACACGCACAACTAAGCGAAAAATGCAATTAGATGATGGACAGCAGACTAGTCTGCCTGTCGATTTGTCCACTTACTGAAAGGGCTGTTGGCCTAACCGCAAATGCGAATCATTAATCACGACGGACTGTGAGCCAATGGTCGCAGACTTGAGTAGGCGGCAAACTGTAGATTGATTTGAGATAACACCGTCGTCCGCCTGGGCCGTATGCTATGGAAGTTGTGTGGGCCGATACACATGGCATTGTGCGTGCAGGGTTGTTGAAGGGATGTTAGAGTCGGGGCACCCCCTCTTTCGGTAAGCCCGTTACCCACCGGTCCGCCGTTCAACCACCTCGTACAATTGTCGCCGCTGGAGTCGACGGGGTAGAAATTAATCCCGTGATGAGATGCGGGTGATGGTGGTGGTGGTGGTGGGGGAAAAAGAGGGGGAGGTGGAGGGAGTTTGTTGGGTGATATGACGCTTGTTCACCAGATGGTCACCCTCAAAAAGCGTCAGCCCTCACTCCCACCTCTCGGTACCACAATCATACCATCATTCGATGACTGAACATTTAATGCCCATGGATGTAACGACTCAATTCTCATCGACAGAGAAACTTTGTCATCCCAGCTGCCAATCTCATTGGTCCAAATGCCGCATACAGACGGCAGACTTGTGAGGGTGGGGAGCGACAGGCGTGCGTGTGCACAGACGTGTGAACAACGTACCGGCGGCTCAATTAGAGAAACTGGCCACACTGTCTTCTTAAGGGTGCTCAACACGAAAGGGTATAACATGAAGGCGGCTCTGTTTCGGGCCTACCTTGGACAAGTTGCTGCGGCTGCGGGACCAGCCGTATTGACAATGTCTGGAATCCAGAACATTCGTTCGGGACACATGTCCACCGATTCCTATTCAACCGCCCAGTCTCCCCCCTTCCCCACCCAACATAATCGACCCTTCCCTCACCGCCAACAGTATTATCAACAGGTCGATTGGCCATATTTAGGCTATTAACACCTCAGCCGATCAACGAAGCAGCTCACAGGGTAAGGAAGTTATGGAGGGCTGTTTTCCATATCGGCCACCATCAAGATCCTCCAGGTAAGGTAGTATAGGTGACCGCAGCACCTCAGGACGTCAAACAGCGACACGACTATATGAGTTTAAAAAAGTTACGCTAACAGGAGGAGGAGGAGGACGAGGAGGAGGAGGAGGAGGAGGAGGAGGAGAAGGAGGAAGAAGAGGAGGATGAAGATGAGGAGGAGGATGAAAATGCAGGAGAATGCAAAGAAGGCTGATAAGGGTAAAGTCGAAGGTGGAAAATAAATACTCACCTTCACTTGACTCTCTGACATGCCCAACAAGTAGGCCAGGCGAGCACGCTCAGGGCCGGCTAAATACTTTGTTTGTTCGAACGTCTTCTCCAGTGCAAATATCTGTTGACCGGAGAACGTTGGCCTAGTGTGCTTTCGCTTGCCGTCCTTGTCTAATAAAGTTGCCTGTTCGCCTAAAGTTGATTAAATAAACATATAAACATATAACAAGTCGGATGATGCCTTATTCAGTATAGGAAACCATTTAAAATGAACTGTCAGTGTTTGTAAACTAACTTTCAAAAAATGCATTCTGGGTCTAAATGCTGGGGTTTCTATAGTGCACTCTGAAGTAAATCTGTAATCTAGTGCGTTATTTAAGTTCTACGTGGTGGTAACCGCACAAGCTTAATGGGTCAATGCAATTTAAAGAACTCACATGAATGACTTTGCAATAAAGTAGTAGGATTTTCATGACTTTAAGTCCTGCCTTCTGTCTTCAAGTCCAGTGCCAAACATGGTGTTACAAACTAATTTATTTTACTTGCGTCCATTCTTTGAAGCTCACAATATATGCAGTAATATTCATCTTCAATTGTGCTTCTAGGATATCCATAAAATGCAGCAAAGTTTGCCATTTCAAAAAGTGGGCAATTTGAATAGTAGATTGAGCAGCATTGCATTCAACAAATCAATGACCTCATGATATCCCACATTTGACAAATATCTCCCATCATGACCGTTTTCAGTAAAATGCCAGTGAATACTCAACCCGATTCCGAGCTATTCATCCTAAACGTAGCAAGGAAAATTTTACTAGAAAAAATTGCACTGTTACCCTGAATTAAAGATGTTCAACTCGAGGTTGTTGAGCCTTCTTAGGATATAGAAGCCTCCGTTATTCCCCACCCCAAGGATTGAGATGAAAGTAATGGACAGTCGTAGATAGTAGAAGACCATCCGACCCAGAAAGGAAGGCTTACCCATTTGTGTCGAATGCATTACCCCGTAGCACGACAACACAGAGCCCAACCAAGTTTCTAACCCCTTTGGCTACCGGAACGGTTTAGGTGCCACAGCAACTTGGTTATAAAAATGTAAACTATCGTTTGTCCTCCTCACCTTCTCCGACATCCCAACAGGTTTCGCAATTAAGTGAAGCACACGATATCGCAGCAGGGAGGCGGCAGCTTATTCTTGCTTCCCATTGACCTCTGGCTGATGGGCCCGTGGCACATTTTATAACTGGTTTTGGCCTTATCCCCTGACCTCAGAATGAGGCAACTGACAGAGGAGGGGTCAGGTCCAGTGCCCCTTCCAAGTCCGGTTTTTTACCCATGCAAGACACACGCCTGTTGTTCACACCATTTGTGATGGTCCACCGCCCAAGGGCTAAAAGTGTTGACCGTCGTGTCCCTACTGCCGCACCGCCGCCGATGATGCTGATGACCCACCCCCACCCCGGATGGTGGCGACAGTGGCAGCAGTGACTGTAAAAAAGCCATAGTTACTGGGTGGAGTTTAATTGGCTTGTCAATTTCAGCTCCCAGCCAGACAGCCAGCTAGCCAGCGCGTGCCGGTGTTTGGTCTGACGCAGCAAACAAACAGACCACCAAACGCTGGGGATAGTTCCCTGCTGGTGACGCTGGATGCAAGCTGATCCCTGCGTGACTAAAAGCCTACGTGAACTTCTTCAGACCACGCCACCTCTCGATAGACGTAGTAAACGTTCGAACGAATCCAGGGTCCACTGCTAAGTATCTTGCTTGACAGGAAATATTGGTGGGCTCCAACAGAAGCTAGGCATATCGGTTTTGCGGCTAATACTTGCCCTCCCACATAGCATGGAAAATCGAATCCAACCTCTCATATTCCCACGCATCCGATATCTGTGGAAGAATTCATTTATTGAATTTATATTTGAATTACCTACTGCCTATAAATGTACATGGGTGTACTAAGAAGGAATATTACCAGTATTGCCTGAGAGCAAGCTCAAACAATAGAGAATGTCGACGATGGCCCTCGTAGGCTAGTCCTCCCATCCGACACCTAATGTAGTGGCTTAGAGGGAATTATCCGCAGTAAAATGAAGGTGACAGCTTCGATTTCTTAGAATTGACAGGTCCTTTCATAATTCCCGAATGCAAACTAAAAGTTCTACTAAATATGTCTGACTCGGGTAGTCACCCAAAATCGTCCATCTTGCGTTGCACGTTAGAAGTTACTAGATTCCGGCAAATCTTGCAAACAGAGTGTAGTGAATGCGGCGTTGTAAGCAACAACCCAGACATTTTTGGATCCCATGCACATTACACACCCTTCTTTATCTGTAAAATAACAATTCCACCCAAGGCACGAGGTGATATTCGATTTCATTGACGGCAAAAACACCAAAAAAATGTGACCGTTTATAAAAAGTATGTAAAGGATCCAGGGCTGGTTGGCGCCCTAAAGGATGAACTCAAATTTCCGGATAGGGAGCTCATTCGAAGGTTTTTTACTTGTTTCGTAAGCTTTTCTAGGGAAAAACCAGAACCAGTTTGCTCAAGTGGCATTAATCCAGAGCTAGAGGATGGAGGTTGAATTCAGTCGTCTTTGAATAAATCGGGTAATAAAGGTATGCTAATTGAACTCCCTGTACGACTATGGCTAAGAAAATTTGACCCAGTAAAAGAAGAACATTAACTTCTTGCATTTCGCTCATCGTTCGTCCATTCCTACTGAACCTTTTTAAGGCTACACACTCATTATTATTCTTTTTAGCTAGAGCATTTAACTGAAAGGTGCTAGAACACAGTGAGGTGCATCAGCGTATAGTGAGGGTCTCCGCGGTAACTAGTTCTATTGCACCGATGAGACGGACATACAGACGAGAGTAGTACAACCCCAGATTCCAACATAAACCCGAGACCACATAATTTACTGTAGCATGAGAGATTCTCTGGCTTCTGGCGCAACTTTTTGTACTTTGACCTTAACAGAGATGTCTTAGGCTCTAACCCGTGATTGTTAGGTTGAGATAGTGAACGCCCAGTCCTTGGATTCAGTCAGTGATTCAGTCGGTGATTCAGTCGGTTGAATTTGCCAGTTTCGCAGTATGTCAACTCTACTCCTCTTAAATGAAGTCCACTCATGCAGCTTATTTTCCCCCTGAGTCGACTGCGGTTGGCTGGAAATAAATGGAATGAAGTGAGATTCCATTAATAGGGCGCATTGACTATGATTGTGGGTCGAAGATTCCTGCAGGCGTTATACCATTATTTGTATTCTTGACTTAACGTAAGTACTTCCAAGTAGGTTTGGATAACCGCGTCCGTGTTTAGTTAAATCATCTAACTATTTCGATGGAATTATATGGCCCCTTAAGCAGGACAAAAGAACAGGAACCACCTGCAATACAAGTGTCATTGCGCCAACTTCCAGGGAATATTCAGTTAGGCTTAGGGTATAGTTTAAGGTTAGGGTTAATTTTATTGTTAACGTAGGTGAGCGTTAAGTTTAGGGTTAGGTTTGAGACTAGGGTTACAGTTTAGGTTTATGTTTTGCTAGGGTTAGTCTTAGGATGCGGGAACATTTACCCTTCCTGGAAGTAGGCACAGGACCAACTTTATTACATGGGCAAGGCTTTCCCGCTCCCATGTCCTGTTTAGAGGTCATATAAGTAATCCTTGCCCAACTGCAACCTTGCTATAACTTGACAAACTGGACTTACTGCGTCAGATAAAATCATAAAATGGAGTTTTTGTACAATCAGCAAAAAACATCGATAAACTGAGTGAACTTCGGAAGAGTAGAGGCCGCTATTCCGAACGTACAGGGGATTGAGGTATTTGGCAGGCCATGACGCTTGCATAAACCACACACACACGCGCACACACGATGAAACACACGTTTGTAGACATTCGGGGTTACTTTGATTAATTATGCGCTGGTGTAATGTCCTCAACCAGCAGTGACAGCATATATAGTTTGATCGTAGGACGAGCAATTAGCCAATCGCAATTGTTGTGGAGAACAAAATAATGGCTTATAACGTTCTACAGTTTGTTGCAGAACAAACATTTGCCATCTTTACCTGGAAGTATGCAACCTTTAATGGACAGAATAGAACGTTTTTAAGTGCGGAGTATGGGAAACAGAAAAGGTGAGCTAATGGCGAAGTCCATCAAGTTCACCTGTTTCAATTGGTTTAGATAATTTCATAGATAAAAAGGGTATCAAAATTTACATAGTTTTGGGTTACTTTTGAAACACATGCATAATATATATATATATATATATATATAAGTTTGATTATGAGCCTTGTGAGCTTGGGATTCTAAGCACTGAAAGTAAACCTATGTTTAAAAATAGATATAATCAGAAATACAAAGCAGAGCTTATTCCCAGTTGCGAGATCCCATTATACATACATCGAGCGAGGGCGCGTCTGCCTAGAAAAGTCAACCAAAAACAAAACTTGCCCGAAAATATACGCACTTTTGCGTGCTTCCATTGTTCGAATATTTGAATAAAGGACCCTTCCCTAAGTCAGCCACTACCAACAATCAACAAATAATACTTCCGACCAAATGGTTAGTAAATGAATAGTAAACAACCCGATTTTATTTAAATGTTGTAAACGAAGCGATCGGTCATCGACTCCCAACGGACGTCCAATGAAGTTGAAATGAATTAGCAGATAATCTCCACTTAATATCCTGCCAGATGCCAGTTAGGTTTGTCAGTGGCTGATCAGAATAAACGCGCATATATTAAGGTCAGAATTGGAGAACCGAATACTGCCAGTCAATATCCGCTTTATCCCCTCCTCCCCCCCTTCCCCAAACACTTGCGCGCCCGTCAGTTCATCGTCTTGACTGCATTAATGGTTTTCATCGTTCATGCCGCAATGGCTCTATTTATCCGAGTGTTAAATTATCAAACGGCTTTGCGAGTATTTGACGCAATAATCCCACACTTTACATTTGATCAAACGGCTAAACGGAACTGCGTAGTTTTCCTCCTCTTTCTTCCGTTTGACAAGCCTAGAATTTACAGGGGATCAACCGCCTAGGCACATTACCTCTCATATTCAAGTACTGAGAACGAAGAATATTGGGTTCTCAGTTCTTGAATATGAGAGGTAATGGGCCTACGCGGTTGATCCCCTGTAAATTATAGGCTTGTCAAACGGAAGAAAGAGGAGGAAAACTACGCAGTTCCGTTTAGCCGTTTGATCAAATTAAAGTGTGGGATTATTGCGTCAAAGCAGTTGGATCGAGATGCATTCCTCTACTCATCAATTCTCTCTCTCTCTCTCTCTCTAGTGGGGTTATGCCAGACTAGCCATAAGTATGCGTAAGCATAAACAAATGTTGATCAAGAGTACACCGGGCTGCCAAATCAGTCCAATTTACTGACAACTACCCCGCACGCTGATCCGTGAATTTGCGGTGTTTGGGCGTGTGCTTCAACGGCGAGATACGTGAAGCGGTTGGACCGCTGTCAAAATAAATACAATATAAATTTTTATGCTGAAATCAATTGCAGTTCACGTGCCTTCGAGATCGTGCACAATCACAGTTTAACCAGCTGTTAAGCCAAACCCCTTATAAACAGCTAACTCTGAAACAACCGCCTAGTCGAGTTCAATGTGAGCCAGGCCCAAACAACTAAACCAACGCTCTTTGACGTCTGTATGACAGTGACGTGACAGGTGCACTTACCCATAGCACCACAATCGGTAGCTGCTTACTGACTCGGATTTCAGTATACAGACAAAGCCTTTCGCTCATATCATCTACTCTAACTGTTAAGACGCTTAAGTTAGAGTCAACTCCCCCCTACCCCAGCTGATCAGTCTGTATTAGGAGATATAAGTAAGACGAATATAAACCTACCGGAATGTCTCATCCACGGGAAACCCGAATTCATACAGATACTTGGAAACGTCGAGATTGGGGGACTGGCGTTCTGATGAGGATGGTTTTTCTGCGAAAGGTAACCCGCTGTGGGTGCTAGGTTTGTAGTCCTGCACGTGTCCGAATGGGAGGCTGTTGTAAATGCTGCTTTGGTGGAGGCTGCGTCAATGTCATTCTGGCCTACAGAGAACTGCATTCCTAATGGGGGACTAGCATTTACGTAGTTGTGCCGACCGGTTTGTTCTGCTGCCTGAAAAACGGTGTCCATTTCGAGATCAGTCAACGATAAGGTAGATGGCCAAAGAAGAGGCGGCTGCTTGGGATCCACAGCGGTAGCAACGGAAGCTGCCAGTTTCATTGACTCCAGAACCGTCTCCCTCTGCCAGTGCTGACGCAAGGAAGTAAAGAATTGAAGTGCATCAATATCAAGAAGATTTTTTGTCGGAGCTGGGGCACCACGGAACAGTTGATTATGTTCAAATTCTGAATAATTTAGTCCAGTCTGTTTGATTGTCTCATTTTGTGTTGGCGTCGTTGATTGAGTCTGTGACTCCGCATGACTTTTAGCTTCTGTCTTCAGGTAACTTGACGGAACTGGGTGCTCAAGAGGGGGTGGTATTGATGGGGATGAGTAGAGCCCCAAACCCCTTCTGTTTGTTCTAACAGGTTCATCCTCCTCATCACTCCTAGGAGACGAATCTCCGAGAATGTCCCTAATCGCATGTGATGTCTTCTTTGGGCTCCCTTCAGGTTTGTTGATAGCACTACTGGCGCCGGAATTCCGGCCGCTCTTAGTGACTGGCGGAGGCATACTACCCGGGAGAATTGATGGCAATGGGTAGTCGGAGGTTGTCTGTGGAGGAGGAAAGGACAACGAGCTAGTGCTCAAAAATCCACCGGAAGTGAGAGCAGCTAGAATATTGGAGAATATAACTCGACTGAAGTCGGAGGTGTATGGAAGGAGTCCTGATACTTTTGGAAAATCGTGTAACGATGCCCCCCTGATGACACTGGAAGGTGAATAAGTACATTCATATGTGGGGCTCTGGGTGCAGGCTGTGGTACCTGTAGGCATGTTTAAATACCTCTTGGGCGAACTTTGAGTATAAGCAGGTGGAGGTAAGTTGCTGTCAAAGCGGGCTTTTTTCTGATTGGAAGCAGAGCTCAGCGGACTTGAGTCAGGGCTCGAGGTACTTGGCCGTTTGCCAGAGAATAGTGCAGAAGACCCAAAAGCCGGATTTGGTGAAAACCGTTGAATCGATTCAGTTTTAGAAGCCTGAGCAAGTAGAGGGCTCGCACTAAATAGCACTGATGAACTCTCGATTGTCTCCATGAGATCAAGTGCTTTCACTGTAGACGCCTGATGCAGGAATTGTGAACGGAACCTGCGTTCCTGGAAGCAAAATTTAGGTGACGGAGTGCCGACGTCGGTCAACGCTTTGATCCTAAACGTTGACCGTCTCTCGCTCGCACAAGAATTTGGGAGACAGAAAGTGCAGCAGCTGTAATAAATAGGGACAATATAACCTGTCAATGCGCTGTCAGCGTGAGGTGTGGTGCCGCCACTTTGACTGCATTGAACTACGACTGGATAACCAGTCAGGGAGCGAACGGGCGAGCAGTGACGGCGAGAATGTGCGCACATGCATGCAACCAGTAATTTCACACGCACAAGTGCTCGCGTGCTGCTACCACAAGATGATCCACGACGGGTCTCTCGCGTGCACGTGCGTGTGTATGCGATAACTGATACCTTCGCACCATCCATAGGCGGAAGGGGAGGGAAAATAAGCGACTTCAGAGGCGTTGTGGGGAGACAGTGGGGTAGACCTCCCCACCCTGAGGACGCGCATCGCCACTGCCTGCTCGAGCCCTGTCCGCATTGGCTGGAAGTACATCTGAGGTGCGAGGCCGGCAGGATCCAGTGCGGAAAAAGAGCGAGAGAGGGCCGGTTGCCGAGAGAGCAACGATACGCACATAACCAAAAGGCCGTATATGACAGTGACAGCAGCTAGTGGTGAGGGTTAAGCCAATCATAATCTCCCGTAGACATTAGCGAGGGGGCGGTAGAGATGAAAGCAACTAGAGACCTCCCCAGGAGGACGATTATGCAGGTGATTTCTTGCGTTCTGTTAGCCGCCATCGGACGAAAAAAGTGACACCAGAAGGCAGCTAGTCATAGAAACGTCAAGCAAAGCTCTCACACAGTTGCTGCATTCCGAGGCCTCTGCTATCGCCCCTCATACCAGGGTTTCGATTTTACCTTCGCATCAACTATTTTTATTTAACTTGGGTGATTATTAACTATTTTGGGCCTCAGAGACAACTTCAGTGTGCGATAAATTTGTGCATTGTGATGCTGGGAAGAGATATTCAAACACAAATATAAATACTACCTACGTTGTTGGAAGGGCATAACAAGCAGTCGTTTACAGTGGTACGAAGTTCCGTATTCACAAACTTGGCGTGCTTATCAACATAATTTTGGACAAAAGGGCGTATATGGACCTGATGCGACAGGATATTTGATTTAAATCTATAGTATACCCAAAAATTATGAAATGCAACGCCATAACATTTAGGTTCTGAAGCATATTATGCAACGATAAATCATGTGTGTTAACCCATAACAGGAAAACATCCTTTTACTCATCCTAGTTCTACATTTTACCTCCTTTTTAAAATGTCCCCTTCATTAACAAGGTAGTACGTATATAAGCCCGGACTGTAAACATGTGAAATGCCTTGGGTTTGAACAGCAGGTTGGCACAGCACGCGTTTTGTTGCAACCGATAGAAAACTACCTTCTAAACTGCACGATAAAATTTGTTGACTGGTGTGGGTAAGCATGGTTTTTCACATTACTGCAGACATATGCCACCGAAAGAAATCAATAGCACGTTGCAACTAACGCTAAAGGAAATCCATTTCTAAACGGTTCTTCTAACTAAGAAGCATGCCCACAGTGAGTTGGAAGGACACAATTACCTGACCTTGAAAGGCTACTAAATAACGCGATAAAGGTCGGTTGTGAATCTTCGTCTGGACACAAGCACTCAAAGGTCCTCGGAAGAGATATATTCATGTAGGATAGGCAGTAAGCCATGATAACAGAAAGAGGCACTTCAAACGTCCGGTCGCTTCTCAGTGTCTCCACAGTGAAGATTGGGAGGTCGCGTAGTTGGCAGGTGTGAATATCAGTTAATAAAATTGGGATAAAATCAAGTCCATTGCTGACTGGACGTATAAACAGACAGCTTGCGATTTTGACAAGAAAACTGCAACTTTTGATGAGCCTTCTACAAATCGGTGACCTCCGACGTCGTGAAGGCCGCATTCCGTTCATAATCAAGCATATCAGACAAAATACTGTGATTCTTTCACACTCAGAAGACAAAGTAGCCATGAAGCAAGATGCATGATGAATCAAAATTTGCTGACAGAGGCGATCAGTTCCGGGAAGCAATTTAAAAGGAGAAGATTCTAATGCTATAACAAGAATATTATTAGCCTGGCGTCCCGGATTCTCACTCGAGCCCATAATCAGAGAGAGTCGCGGACCCTTCTCTGTCATTGTCTCTGATGGTGGGTTCGGAGTGAGAAGCCGAAACACCAAGCCAATAAACTTCTTATTCTAGCGGTCACAACTCTGCCTTCTGCAAGTTAACTTGTGCAAACACCTATAGGGCATATATCCAATACGCGAACCATAGCAGTGGACAGGCTTTTGCATGTTAATATCTTCGATAGCGTTAAAATGAATGGACA
>WEDG01002557.1:0-12087 GCA_017591395.1 Schistocephalus solidus
GCTACCTTGGCTGTCGGTTCCACTTTAACATCATATGCTATATATATATATATATATGTTCCTTAAGCAGATCGGTGAGCCTCACACTATCATCATATTCCCGATCACAACCGACAAAACAACGAGTCCGTGGCTCAATGGTAGAGCGTTCGACTCAAATACCAAAGGTCGCGGGTTCGAATCCCAGGTGTGCCACACTTGGGATTGGGTATGACTGGCTGATGACGGCTAATAAGCCAGAAATGGACATTTCGGTCTCCCTTGTCTTTGTCGGTTCCATTTCATCATATGCTACACGTCGCTATGCGACCGCCTGCGAGGGCTCTAGTCTGAGCTCCAGGGCACAACGGGACATGCATGTTCCTTAAGCAGATCGGTGAGCCCCACACTAACATCATATTCCCGATCACAACCGACAAAACAACGAGCCCGTGGCTCAATGGTAGAGCGTTCGAATCAAATACCAAAGGTCGCGGGTTCGAATCCCAGGTGTGCCACACTTGGGATTGGGTATGACTGGCTGATGACGGCTAATAAGCCAGAAATGGCCATTCCGGTCTCCCTTGTCTTTGTCAGTTCCATTCCATCATATGCTACACGTCGCTATGCGACCGCCTGCGAGGGCTCTAGTCTGAGCTCCAGGGCACAACGGAACATGCATGTTCCTTAAGCAGATCGGTGAGCTCCCACACTATCATATATATATATATATATATATATATATATATATATATATATATATATATATATATATATATATATATATATATATATATATATATATATATATATGATATATATGGTGTAACCAGCTTGAAAATTCAATGAGTAAACCTCGATTTTCCGACGAGCCTTCTTTCTTCATTTATCATCTCGGAATGCATACTACCTCAACTATTCAACATATATATATATATATATATATATAGTGCTTCTCATCCCTCGAAGAAGGCAAAAAAGATAAGACGATTTCATGAAACAGGTTGGATTCATACTAAAGTTTTGGAACTCCTTAGTTTCCATAATCAGATTAATGTGTTGGCTTCCTGTCGGCTTTGGTGTGTCCAGTCTCGCCGACTACCTCACATTATAACCATGCTGAACGTACGTCCCTCGGACTGCCTGTTGGCCGTTGGTCGGTTCCAACCTCTCCTATATCAACTATTGACGGACTCACGTGACTTTTGTCTGTTTCGCGGCTATTGTGGTTGCCACTAAGTCAGCGTGTTTGACAGCCTCCCCCGCTCAGACGACGGACGGATCAGTCACTACTCGTGCGTAGTTCTTTCGGTTTCGGGGGCGCGTCGATGAGATAGTTTGCCACGCCGTTCACGTGAATTCCAATCGGCACTTCCTCTCCTCCGCGGGTGTCGGCTTTCAGCCCCGTGTGACTTATCACCTGTCCCTCTGGGCCAATCTGAAATGACTCGAGCCTTATATTGAGTACCTAATTGGCGGGGTTTAAGCCGATGGCTCGATGAAATGCGACAGTTAAGGCCCAGCTTTCCAGCACAATTCGACCGACAAGCCGACACGCACTATGAATTAGCGGCAACCACGACAGCTGTGAAGGAGACAATTCGATATCGGAGAGGCTAGAACCGACCAACGGCCAACAGGTAATCCGAAATACGTGCGTTCAATGCGGTTATAGCGTGAGGTAGGCGACGACAGTGAACGAATCAAGGCCGACAGGAAAAGCCAACACATTACATTCTGCCTACAGCACTAGACACTGTGCGGCTGCTGGCAGGGCTCGAGAGCAAGTCTCAAGGCAGAACGGGACGAGCGAGCCTGCAAACCATCGGTCCATCCGTCCACGTATATATTCCCGATCTAAACCGGCAAGAAGAGTCCGTGGCTCAATGGTTAGAGCATTGGACTTCTAATCAACAGGTTGCGGGATCAAGCCTTGGGTGGTGCACAGCATGCGTTTGGGAATGGCTGGTTGACGACGTCTAAGAACCCAGAAATGGCCCTTCTAGTCTTCCTTTTCTTCGTCAGTAATGCCATTTTGTCTATGCTATTAGCCGCTGTGCGACTACTGGCGGGACTCGAGAGTGAGCCCTAAGACAGAACGGGATGAGCGAGTCCCATAGCCGATCGCTGAGTGTGCGTATATACTATAGATGTGGTTACCAGGTCGATTTTTACTTTATTATGACATTTAATTTTTCTTAACGATCAGATGGTTTTTTGACAATTCAAAGCTCTTTTGATCATTTCCCTTTTGTGAATAATTCAGTATGAGAAAGATCAATTTGTAGAATTGCAAAAGACAAAAAACTTAAAACTTTTACTAGGGATGGTAAGGTTAAACTGAGGTGTCAGTAATAGGAACTTATACTAACGTGATAAGCAAGTGTCAATAAAATACTGCCAAATAATTGTTGATAGCCATCAAAATCGGCTCTAAGCCAAATACCAGGACATGGGTTCAAGCAACTAGTTAAAAAACAATTAATTCCTGAAATCCCAGACACAATCAGAAATGACACACTATATGACGACTGCGAAAACACAAGTTCCAAATATTGCATGAAAAAGTGAAGCAATAGGACGGCGTTAAGTAATTGCTTGAGAAATACAAACGCATGTAAAGGCCTTCCAGTACAGATTAATATTTTGCGTGATTTTGAAGTTTCTTCTGTTTAAAAAGAATGGGAATAAACTAAAGCTACCATTTGCCAGGACATTAGTTTTTCAAGCCATAGCCTGGTTTATCAGATACAGTGAACGAAGGGCTCTAAACAGACACGTAAATCTACTTCGTTAGTCTTTTGCTACGGAGTTTCATACGAGATCACATTGCGATAAAAAGGCTTCGTTAATAAACAATAATTCAGTTGCAAGATGAAGTGATGCGCCATAGTCTCTTAAAGAAACGATGAATTACTTAGTGCGCACTAAAAAGAGAGTTTTCAAAGGCATTGCTTATTACTCTCACCAAATGAACTGAATGATCGAGTCTAGAGGACCATAATGCACAAGTGAAGCTGTGTAATACCGTCGCTGGATAATAACAACAAACCGAATTCGGCGCTTCTAGACGCTCTAATTGAAAAGCAGAGATGGCAGCAATAGCCAACTTCAATGGCATACATAATTTGGAATCCAAACGTCAATGAGACAGTTTTCGATTAAAAGCAGTATGGATTAAGGATAACAGCGATCTCAGCATGTGGACTAATAAGTAATAATCCCAATAAAGTATACCGATGTATGGTCTAGGGCTAGTCAGTATAGGAAATAATTTCACGTAATTCGGCGAAGTGATAATGATGAGAACTGTCTTTCTCATAGTGACCTATACAGGTAAGAAACTCGGGTTACATTCTCGGGAAACGTCGCGTGTCGATGTGTGGGCGGAATCAATGAGCTAAGGGTCGGAAGATAACCAAACAGAAACGGTGCGTACAAACGCTGAGACGAAGAGCACAGGGAATTTAAAAAGTATAAACACTAAAAAATTAAGGCCGAGTAGTCCTTTATGCACATTAATGACATCGATAAGTACGGAACATGCAACACCAAGAGCAGCTAACGGGCAGGCAACGAAAGGCTTAAAGCCAAGAGTCCCTGGCAATACCTGTTAGTTTGCGTTAAACGTCACTTCGTTACACAAAGACCGAACTTCTCAAGTAACATCTCTGTCTCACCTGCACTATCCAACTGTTGCAGCCCAACTTGTTGGATGTGAAGATAAATCAACATACCTGTGGTTTATACTAGCAAGGAGAACCTGGTGTGGCTAGCACAATGATAAGGCCGATCGTGTAAATGTGCTGAAGAAGCACGACGCACCGCACACCTATTTATAGCGATGCACAAATTTTTCGTTACAGGTAGTTCTGACCGAATCGGAACATACATAGAACAACACCAGCGTTCTGTTTCTGGTGGAGATGCGAAAAACCAGTTGGGAAGACTCAGGAGCAAGATGCCCAGAAACCAATATGGCAATGTAATGGGCTCGTCGGTAGACAAAGTCACCGTTGAATAGTATACAGAATGTTTGTTCTTTGTCGTTGCGGCCAGCGATGTCCAAGGTTATCCACTTGACCAGACGCCAAATTTCGTGGCTTACACTGCTTCAGATTTGTGAAATTATATACTTTCATTAAAATCAAACATATCATTTAATAAGGTATGGCGACTAAAGTTGATTTTTCCTCGGGCAATTTGAGGAGGCGATACACAAAATAACAAGGCTGCCTGAGCTATGAAAAACAACCAAAATGAATACCATTCTCCGCGTTTCACTCTCGGCAAATCTGTTAAAGTACCGTTAATTTATATTTATATGTATGTTTATATAAAGTTTCGGCTAGTAAGATCATAAGAGCAAGTACAACAGACTAGACCAGCACGAAGAAGAGACCTGTAGCAGATACTAGTAAAAGGCGTAAACGAACCCGCGCTCCCCGTTAATCAGTCAGTCAAACAAGCTGATATAGGGTTTACAAATCGTATCTGCTCACATTTCCGAAGGAAACGTATTCATTGACCAAAATGATTAGGGTTTTCGGTCCATATATTTCCACAGTTCGAAGGCCAACCAAAGAGTTCTCCAACGAGTTTTTTCTCCCACATGTAATATTAAACAGTATAAATGGCATGAAAAGGTATAAAACATGCAGTTTAACCCATGCATTACCCAGTAATATCTGACTTTGCGTTTTGTCAAGCACTGCTAATGGTGTACTACACGCGCTGAGACGTCGGTGTTCAGCAGAAGTTTGGGGAGCACAATCCGCTTTGATAGACTTTCCTGACGAGGAACTGATTCACTTCGAATTAGGCTTCTCACGGGATGGCTTGCGATCAGACTATAGATTGAATTCCGACTTATTCAAAGTTCCCAAAAGCACCCATTACCGAAGAATCATAAACAACGCGTCCGTTACTTCTTCAATCCGCAATATCTTATTAAACTGAATGGTCTTCCAGATAAAAGTGGTGAGTAGACCAAATGAGCAGATGTTCATTTACTTGCAGTGACCACCGGCGAGCAATTTTTCGTGAATTGGCGATGAGAGGTAAGCTCGTGAAGCAGGTAATCTGTGAGTCATTAGCAAATGGGATTTAAGATCGGAAATTTCTCTCTTGGGCATGGCCATCCGGACAGGTATCACAATTTAGACGACACCTTTGACCCCTATTTGATTATCGTCGACTCAGGTACTACCTATGATTTATGAGACAGAAGGCTGAGATTAAGCCACAAAATCCATTTAAGGGATTTCTTTAAAGTCATCTGCTTTGCAGAATGAACCCAAAACTAATGAAACATTATTCTATAGTTTTAAGTGGTTCCTGTATGTCGCACATATGTGTACAATGATAATTCAGTATATATAAGGGAAATAGGCAGAGCCTTTGAAAACCCTATTTACAGATAGATGCTAGCAAAACAAGCAAATGTTACATGGCGATAGTCGTTTTAGTATATCAATCATTGCTGTCGACTTATTTTATGTTCATCAAGTAAAAATGCATCAAGTCTTCTTTTAAACATTTCAACGCTTTCAGCCTGAACAACTGAGGCTGGGAGTTTGTTCCATTCGTCAATCACCCGTTGGGAAAAGAAGTTGGCCCGCACTTCAAGTTTGGCGTGATTTCTTTTCAGTTTGTATTGGTGACCTCGGAGACTTGTCATGTTTGCCAATTCAAAAAAGTTAGCCATCTGAAGAGCACAATCAACTCCTCTGACCAGTTTGAAGACTAAGATCATATCCCCTCTGTATTGCCTATAAGAGAGAGGAAAAACTTTAAGTCTTGCTAGGCGGCCCTCATATGGTAGGCATTCCAATCATTTGACTAGTTTCGTGGCCCTCCGTTGAACTTTCTCCAGCAGAGCATAGTCATGTTTCGTCCAAGTGCACCACGCCTGATGCAATATTCCAACACCGGCCGGATACATGTTCCAAACACGCACCCAAAAATCTCTCCGTCAAAATTAACGAAGGACCTCCTGATTGCGCCTAAGATACACATAGCTTTCTTTGCGATATTCGCACAGTGCGACGATGGTTTGAGAGTTTGTGTTATCCATATACCCATGTCCTTTAGAATGTTTACTTCCTGGAGTTGGTGACCACTGATGGAGTACTGGTATTCAGAGTGGATTGATTTACTCTTGGTCATTTGCAAAGGTCAACAGTCCTATTAAATACCCTCTTAAAAAACTGCCACAGCCTGCAAATTCGGTTGGTTGAGCAATATGAGCTTGGATACTCCTCATCCATCTAGGCTCCTTTTTGGTGCTGACTACGATCAGTGAGCTGTGCTGTAAGCAGCAAAGGTTACAGCGCCTCAGGGCCTTTTTGGGAACAAGGCCAACAAGCGCGATACCTCTGCAATTACTTTATCCTGTATTTATAAATTTCACTGTGGCCTTCTTTTTAATGAGCTATTAAAGCTGTTTCTCCCGCGGTTTAGAAGTCTATGCTGTAACAGTTACTGAGGTATGTCTTCAAGGCAAATTTTCCTAATCTTTCATGCCATACCATCAGGTCAATGCAGTGGAATTATTTGACAGCCACAGGTAATATTTCTTAGATAAACAATGAAGTGGGATCTTCCTCTGACTCTTAAAACTGAAGTTGACATTTTAGATGATGCCCGTGAACTGACATTCAATTTTTTTCCATGAGAGGGGATGTTGATGATGTCGGTACGTACCTTAAGAACTGCGGCAGTTGGCATTCCGATTCTAGTTTATACTATTTTTTGGGAGAATTAGCGACAATCAACATATGCCCTAAATAATAAACATCTAGTGTCTAAAAGTTCACCGATCATTGCAGAATTCAATTGTTCCATTGTGCCTTCGACTCTACCCGATCCCCTCCAGCAGACACTCAGTGGTTAATATATAGAAAGATATACGTTTTATTTGAGTACCCGAAAGGGCACTGTTATTGTATAATAATCCATTAACACGAGCGCGAAATCATCTACAGTTAAGTTTGAATAGTAGGTCAGCTATTAGCGAAGACAATTGACACAAATCAGTGTGGTCAACAAATTAGATATAAGAGCAGACAGTGAAAAATCTCCTTAAACATTTTAATGTAAGAGGCATAACTTGAATGGAGGTTGTGGGATTTTAAGGAGAAAAAACTTTTGCTCCTAGGTGAAAAACATATGCGTTTGGTAGGACCGACATGCTTACGAGAGCGTTTGAGCGTTCAAAACGCTTCCTCGTCGTGGGAGAAATCATTAACCGACAGAGGCTACTTTTCAGCACCGCAAGTGTGATCCCAATGCGTATCGACAGGCTGTAAGCGTTACCGGCAAGGATTCTAGACAGCGAAAAACCTTCGCAGGCATCATCCGTACGCTAAGGATCAAACGAGGAAAGGACCGTACAGATCGAGAAGGTCATGGTTGAATCGCCAGAGAAGCAACCACGATACTCTCATCACTGATTTCTCAGACCACCAACAGAGGAGCCCGAAACGATCGTCAACAGTCCGAGTAGGGTCAACACCGTGACACTGCTGCGCGAGGGCATATGAAGCAATATTTTAGGTTGCTTCTGAGCGTAGTATGAAAGGGTAATGGGAGATCCGATAATTGAGTAAGACGAGATCAAAATAATGCGCTCAGGGGTGCTAGTTGTCATGAGAATCGATAATGATTTGGAGGCCTGCGCAGCTCAGTATTCCGATTGTAATTCTGATGATGGTTATTGGCATTCGAAATGGACGTGCCTCAAAACGAGTTTGCAATATGACAATTGTTTGGTGAGCATTTTACGGAGGCATGAGTCATGAAGACATCATAGTTCGTGGGGAAACAATGCATGGAAGATATAATTTGGCGACGGCCTTCTAAATTTCCGAGGGTCCTTTCTTGTGGTCATGGAGAAAGCTGCTCGGGAAGGAAGAAGAAAATAATTATAGGCAAAAAAAGTTCCCAACTAAGACGAGGACTTGACCAGAGACTGGCGGGCTGAAATTGTCATTTCAGTGTCCGTTGTTTTTTTTCTACGTAATGTCTTTCTGTCTGTAGTACTTATCTCTCCACTTTCATATCGGAGCTCTTTTGGCCGTACTCTTTGTCTCTCTTACAAAAGTTTGTAGCAGCTCATGCTTTCCGCTTTTGGCAAATAAGTTGCACCAGAAATCGCGCAACCACGGCTTCCACGCAGCCCAGATCTAGGCATATGCAACAGATATAAAAGTCAATCGCAAGTGCTCATAAACTCAAGTAACACCCATCAGTCCTCCGAGTGGGCACCGAGGACTCATGCATAACGTTAGCTTATTCACAACCATATTCGCGTAGCGGACAGATGCTCTCGAAGGACTAGATGCTGCTGCACTTCGGGAGCTCTGGCCTGCACTTAGTTTCTGTAAATAATACGTTACGTCTATTTGTGTGTTTCCCATTCTCCTATACAACGAGAAAGACTAACGAGTATTGCGGTGTTTTGAGTACACTCACTACTCACAGTGCTGCGAGTTTGTAAAATGTAGCGAAGGTCCATTTCAGGCTAGTCTCTGCGCTCTTGGTTTCATTATACGCTTAACTCCGGCTTTGTTGCAAGGCAGTCTATTGGTCTGGCATATCAATTTTTGTTACCTAGCTTTTAGTTTGACAGCCATATCTAACATTTCAAGCAATAGCGTGTGCATTTAAAATCCAAAACAAACCAGCCCCTATTGTAGTTCAGTCCGCTCTTCCAACTCATGCTGCAACACTTCCAGTATCTCTCTGCTCTTCAGTTAAGTAATAATATCTAAATATTGCCTATGTTTTAATGAATTGCCTTTTGCAGAAATTTTGCAAATACATGCAGTTCGTTTCCCGTGATTTTACTAAGCCCAAGATCAGCAGCTTTTTGAGTCTGCGCTACCCAGTCTTAAAATTTTTCAACCGATAGATATTTTCAGAATTTGTACAACAATCTTGAGTTAATTTGCTGACATTATGACCATATGCTGCCGTTGTCACCCACATGCCCATTTATGCATGTGGCCTACAAGACGCTTAATATTCCATATAAAATTGACACTTACACCGGGCGTGACCCTGTCTGGCTCAGCAGCAGCTTGAAGCCAACTGTTGCTGCAACCTTTGCTAAATGACAGAAACTAAACAGAGCTCAGGCTTATGCGAGTCTCTCAAAAAGGGGACAATAAGACCTGTTAGATGTGGGATAATTAACCAGAAGTGGTATTTGTTGTGTCCTTTTCTTCGTTAGTAATACCGCAGCACCCTTGCTGCTAGCCACTCTATGTAGACCAGTGGGGCCCTAGACCGAGCTATAAAGCACAACAAGATGAATATATCTTGAAGCGCGTTTGGGTAGTAGCCATCTACCGTAGTTATGTACCCGATCGCAAATGTCAGGACAAATAACCGGTGACTCAAAGTCTAGGGCGTTGGTATTCTAATCAAAAGGTCACCGGTTCGAGTCACAGGGTTTCTTTACCTGGATTGGTGGGTGTATGGCTGACTGATGACTATTCCAGTCTCCGTTATCTTTTGTTGTTATTTTCTCCGTTTTTCTTTTAAATATGCGTATATATGTATATTCCGGAAAGCCCATATCGATAAGGATGAGGGAAGCTGTAACAGTAATTTCTGGCTCATTAGCCGTTATCAGCCAGCCCTAACTCTACGACAGGCAATATGACCCGAAACATAATAGTTAGGACTCTAACGCCCTAACCATTGTGCAAAAATATGACCACTCATAGTCTCTGTTGTCTTTATCAGTAGTGTCTTTCTGTCTGTAATATATCAACCAAGGAAAGGCTGCTGGCGGGGTTGAAAATGAGCCCCGAGGTACGACGGGGACAAATGAATCCTGCACCGTTCAGTGAGCGCTCATCCGTGAGCCATATAGCTCTGAGTTAGTGCGTAGTATAATAGACACCTTTTAGCACCTGTTCACCCTGTAGAAAAGTTATTACGGTGCTAATAGTTTTCAAGGGCACACGTGAATGCCAGGAATTATGCTTTATGACTTTAGAGAGGCAGTAAGTAACTTCCGTAAAACAAACAATGGATGAATTTTAAATCGAAAAGCCGACGACAAGCCGATGAGGCTACCTTTGCCGAAAACTCTTCTGTTAACAAGCTGCGAAGCTTTTCGCGCACACTAAAAACGCAGAGAAAAACGCAGCACCCCGTAATTCGAGATGCTGCTTTTAGGAAACCTAATAGCTGACGCTAAGTTGACTGGTGATAGCTTCAATGCTTTCTTTGCTCCAAAACAAGCTAGTAAACATACCGTCGCGCCTCTCTTTTCCTAACATCCGGGTTTGGGCCGGTAACGTCCTCGAAAACCATAACTTTTACCCTCTGGGACGTGACCGTAGCCATTCGGGTTTCGTCAATCTTACAGTCCAGGACCAGATGGCGTCCCGTTAGCGTTCTAAAAGGCGGATGCAAGCGATATATTTCCGTCCCTTCTTGTATAAGATATTTAACCTTGCTCTTGAAAGTGAAACTTTCCCTACTTTATGGAAGGAATCGCACATACTGCCTATTCCGGAAACATGGCCGACCCACGTCATTTGGATCGACTGTAAACCAATAAATACACTCACCAGTAGTCTCGAAGATCTTCGAGTCCTTGCTCAAAAGAAAAAGATGATGCGCCACCTAAGAGAAAATAAACCAACTTAATGCGGATCAGCATGGTTTCTCGAAAAAAGGTCTTGTGAAACTTGCCGCCTCTTCTTTTGATCATGTGCTACAATCTAGAGACAGCGGTTTTGCAATTTACACCGTTTACTTCGATTTCACTTAGGCTTTTGATCGTGTTGACCATGATCTCCTACTGCTGAAACTTGCCTCCTTCGGCATAGGTAACAAGATTCGAACTTAATATTTTCCTATTTGAATGCTCAGCGCACAACGGGTTTCAAATTTCTGATGTTATCTCCAACCCCACGCATGTGAGGAGCGGAGTTATTCAGGGCAGCGTGCTCGGCCCGCTTCTATTTTTGCCTCTTTGTCAACGATGTTCCTGATTGTTTTCAGTATGGTAGGCCCTTTATGTACGCTGACGATTTAAAAAGTTGCCTATCGATATAAAACCGGTTGATCGCAACATCGTGCTTGAGCTCTTAAAAACGATCTTCAGGCCTTTGCTCAGTGGTGTGTCGCACATGGCACCTCTCACTTTCTTGGCAAAAAGTGCTCCGTGATGGTTATTGGCGACAACCATCAGCCCCACCTAAGCATGGACGGTCACGAGCCAAACGTGCCCCGGACTTATAAAGGATCTGGGCATATCATACTCTAGTAGTCTTAATCTGTCAGAGCACTGCGCCCTGATTGTCTCGAAAAGCACGCCAAACTACTGGGTTTATTCTCAGAAATTTCTAAAACCGTCAAAATTAGAATCAGCCTCTATAAAATGTATGTCAGGCCTAGTCTGGAATACTGCTCGTTTTCTATTTAGCCTTCTGAACGCTAGTGTACGAAAGAAGATATAATCAGTCGGGCACTTCTTTAAAAAAGAGTTTTCTATTCAGATAACCGAAACCTGTCCTATCACTAACGCTGTGAGCTTACAAAGCCTTGATCCCGCTGTGGCTTCGCAGATTACAGAAGGGATTATTTTAACTGTTTTAACTACTAAACAGTCGTACATTTAACCCTCTTATATCCCTGAGGCACTCTCGACAACTCTCGGCGCACCAGTCATCGAGATGTATTTTTATTTCTTCCTTTGGCACGCCGTTAGATACCGACGGTTTTTCGGTAAACCGCTACAGCAATCTGGAATAAGCTCCGCACAGAAGTATCGAAAATTCAGCAAAGCTATCCCTTGTTTACGCAGAGCTGTCACTAGTTTTCTTCATTCAGGACACCCAAAACTTTGGGTGCTGACTCTGTGGAAGCTCTCTTCGGTTCTGATGGCGTTCCACGGACTCTATTCGGAATTCATGTAGGGGCAATATTGGTGGTTCTACAGACCTCCAATCGGCTTAGTTCTCAGTCGACCTTGAACGGCACTCGCCGACTTATACCTGCTGGTGCAGAATTTTTAAATTTATATTTCGTTGCTTTTTGAGGTACTGTTGCAAACATTAGTAACGAAATAAAGTTATGACAATG
>WEDG01002558.1:0-23317 GCA_017591395.1 Schistocephalus solidus
TCGTCCTGTCAGATCAGTTGAGGATAGAAATCCAAGTAATTGCAATCAGCCGGATTGTATTTCATTCCTTCGCTGAGTACTCTTTCTTCTGTTGTGATTAGAACTCTTGAGGAAACGTTTACAAACTTTTTTGGGAACGTCGGATTATTGCAGCTTTTATTAGAAATTGTCATCAATTTTTTGTCCAAAGTGCTCCTCTTTTTTAGTCGTTCTAGCCTTGCGACATGCGTAATTGTCTCTAGTAAGGTTTCCAATACATTTGCAGGAAGACTATCCTGGCAAAATTTCATGTGTTCTTCTTTCAGTCCCTGGAATTTTCGAAGTGTATGGTGGGCGTCAGATATGAAGACCCCAAGCATCTGCTGCCCATACCGGTTTGCAACTTGATAGCCTTGAGTAGATTTTATTGCAGGTTTCACTCGTATGGACTTTGGTAAAATCTGACGACGAACTGGGGCACCAGATACGAAAATTTACACAATAAAAGTTATTTCGTTCCTAAAAAACTCAACGTAATTTTTATATATATATATATATATATATATATATATAAAAATTACGTTGAGTTTTAGAACAATACTCTTTATAATATATAATAACATATATAATTTTATATATATAACATATATATATAAATATAACATATATAATTTATAATATATATATATATATATATATATATATATATATGGAACCAACAAAGACAAGGGAGACCGGAATGGCCATTTCTGGCTTATTAGCCGTCGTCAGCCAGTCATGCCCAATCCCAAGTGTGGCACACCTTGGATTGGGTATGACGCTGACGGCTTGGCTAACGTCAGAAATAATAGTCTCCCTGTCTTTGTCGGACTATTCCATCATATGCTACACGTCGCTATGCGAGCCGCCTGCGAGGGCTCTAGTCTGAGGCTCAGGGCACAACGGAACATGCATGTTCCTTAAGCAGATCGGTGAGCCCCACACTATCATATATATATATATATATATATATATATATATATATATATATATATATATATATATATATACGTTTAAATGCGGAATTTTATGAGTTGGACGAGACGTCTTCGTTTCACCACCTCACCCGTCTGGTCATACTTGCTCTCTCCACCTTCTTCTAGAGTCTCCTCCAATGCTTATGTAGAGAACATGACCTCCTCTCAACTGACGTTCCACTCATTCTCGTCCTATTCAGGATTGCGCCTAAAGGTCATAGCCGCTGGGCTCTTCAAGTATTCAGTCAACCCTGACAAAGACGGCACGAAAAGGCTGCTGACTTATCTGCCAGGCCTGACCTATGAACTTTTAGGTTACGTATGATCGCACACGTCTGCCTGCAGTCGTAGATTCCAAGCCGGAGGGGGGTGGAGGCTGAAGACGACATATAGCTGACCTTCCCTACGTTTTGATCTAGCATTGCTTACCTTAGGGGTTCAAATAGCCCTTCAATCATATTTAAGGAAAGCAGAGCGAGGAGGGCTGAATGGAAACGCATGGGAAAGTAGGGGGGGGGGGGGGGGGGAGGGGGCGGAAGAAATGGGCACACCTTGCCGTCTTTGACTGGATCCTTAAACTTCATGCTAGAGAGCTTGTAGAGGGTGTTACTCAAGCCCTCACGAATGACCGCCCAAGTGACACGGTTAGGTGATTGTGCTGTGGCCTCCACAATGTGTCGTGCCTGATCGTAAAAGTGTATTATATTGCGCATCATGCCAACGGACTTGTAGAAGGGGCAGAATCTGAAGGAAAAGAGAGAAGAAAGGCAGTGGATCAGGCAGATGAAAAACGCGTCTCAAGTAAAGAAAGTGCTTTTCAAACAACCGGTGTGAGTAGTAAGGCAGCAGTTAGGGTTTGGAGAAGGTGGCTTTACAGGCGCGACGCTTTGAGTTTCGTTTAAGATGCAGTAGCAGGAGAAAGTGCCGGAAATTCGGTTAGCGTAAAGCTGTTCGCGCCGCCGTCACAGAGTTGCCAAATTCACTTTAGGTACAGTGGTCGGGTATTCGGGCTGTTAGCCCTGTCGGGGAACCAAAGTCCTCCGTATGACGCCGCCCGTTGAGGCCGGTTTGGGATGGCTCCTTTTTAACCCCTGATTTTTGCAATCCTGGTGTGAATGGCAAGGGAGTCAGGTTGTGCTGTGGCAAACGTAAACGGGTACCAATGCGCTCACACTCACATCACACAACTGACAGACTCGGATGGTGGTCTGATTGTGGGGGTTGGGGAGAGAATAGGGTCGACGGCTCAGCGCATTTTTCTTCACTTTAAATAATCTAAACGCCCTTCAAACTAGCACGGTGCGCTAAGAGCTGTGGCTTGGGAGGTTACCAACTGATGGGATAACCCCGGACAGCGTGGTCAGCCCAATGTGTGTTTTGTGTGGAGTGGCTGACTGGCGGACTGAGAATCAGGCTGCAATGACTCCTGCTTAATGTGGCCTCTATGGCACTCCCATTCAGTTTGGATCCGAGCTGCAGTGTTCTCGTTTGTGTTGGACAACAGTGCGTGGGTATGCGCCCTCTCCCATCTCCGGTCTTCTTGACTCTGTCTTGACACCAGGCCCAGATGGGGGGGAGTGGAACAGAGAGTGAGGTAGATGCATCGAAAGTCTACTCTCACTATAATCCACAGCAAGTCCCTGTACAACCCCCTGCTGGTCTATTAAAAAGGGATAACTGTAGACTGAAACGTATTCCTGTCAGCCTGTATTGATTGCGTGTCATCGTCCAACAACACTTCAGCTATAAAGCGGTTTGCTGGCCAAATACTATTAGAAAAGACACACCGAAACCACTCTGACTCATCACGAACTTGGTGTAATTTATGAATTGGACGCTGTACAATGGTGTTTGGATGGCAGACCGTCAGAAAATGTTAACCATATCGAAGTTAAAGGGTCTTTTCGGTATGAAAGGGAAGGATAGTTTAACTCCGAGGTTAAGCCACGAGGAATGATATAATGCCTCTGATAAAACAACACGAGACAGGGGAAAAAGCTGAGGAAAAGCAAACCAGGCAGTTTAAGGCGCCACTTTATACGGGGTTGGCAGGACAGCGGTGAATTCGTTTGAATTAAGTCAAAGTGTTTTTTTTAAACTGCACTCTAACATGCTAACGTGGTACCTTTACTACCTCTTCTGCCAAAAATGCTGGTTTTTATTAACCCGAAAACCGTCATCTGGACAAGTCCCACCCGCTTTGGTTCACTGTCCTCCTACCCTCTTTCTCTCCAGCTTTCGAAATGGGAAAACCGACAAGTGTATGAATTCGATGATAGTATTATGTGTACGAGTTGATTGTCCTCAGGTGAAGTGAGCACCTAAAGTAAGTTTGTCCAGAATCAAACGTTTTCCCTGGAAAGGGCTTGCTAGACTGCGATAAAAGTACTATCCACTTGAATAAAAAACGAGACCCAAATATGTGAATCTAGTTAGAAAATAGAGCACAGATACTGTCGTAAAACGGGTAGGGTGATAAGATTTGTTTTATGAAAAGGGCAGATGAGCGACACATCTAGCGGAGCCTGCGAAAAACAGTGACAATACTCGCATTTGTAGCACAAGTTTGTTTGTTTACTCTGATGAGCTGCTGGCACAGATGCGCAATATGAAATAGACAAATTATGGGGCAGGTAAACGGGCGGAAAACAGTAAATTCAAGGTTATTGGGTTGGATTGGATAGCATTGTTTGCGACAGGAAAAATTAACCCTAACCCAAACCTAGCTCTTTACTAACTCTGTGCCTTAATCCAACCCTAACCTTACCCTATCCCTTAAGAATTTTTATAAATTCAGCCAGAAAGGTAACCCTAATATAACATGCCAACCGCCATCAAATAAACCAGAAGGCTATGATAATAAAAACTAAGCAGTTTACATTAGATGCGCATCAAAAACATCAAAATAGAGCAGCGCATAAACTGACCTGTCATAATCAGAGTAACCGTTTTGCTGAAGAAAATCATCTTTGATGAGACGCGCCACCTCCAGAGTGATTTTGTCACTTTCAGCCAATGAGGCCTGTAACCAAGTAATAGTTGGGGTGGATTAAACAATGTCCAAAAGCTAGGAAATAGCGGCGAGATAGGGGTTTGTGGTGGGCTTCATACCTTGCCGACAAGTTGAACGATCTCAGATAGATCCTTCTCCTCTTGCAGTATTTCCTGCATTTTTGTACGAAGAGAGACAAAGTCAGGGAAATTCTTTTCGTAGAACTCATCCAGAGCGCGCACGTACTTGGAGTAGGAGATGAGCCAGTTCACACTGGGGAAGTGCTTGCGCTGGGCGAGTTTCTTGTCCAAGCCCCAGAACACCTACAAGTGGCAAGTTCATAAATTACAGTTACTAACTTATAACGAGTAGATTGTAAATACAAATAAGGTTGTGGGGCGGGTGTCCAGCGACCGAATGAATAATATGCCCCATAGGCGGAACATTGACTGCATTAGACATTATCAATTGCAAAAAACGTCACGGAGACAAGTGATCGGCTCGAAAATTCAAAGGATTCGAGCGAATCTGATTGGCATCTAACCCGAGCCGATAACTGCGCAGTGTTGAGTGAATCTTTACAGTAACGCAAATCTTCCGTCAACTCTGTAAGATATTTTTGGCTGGATCGTGACCTGCGTTGGCCGTAGAATTTCCGAGTGTCTTAAAAACAGTAGCCATTTACCTGTTAACGGGAGCCGGAAAAGTGGACACAGTCAACATGGTGACAGAAACTGCCGATGAGGGTATTTCGCTGAAGTCGAATTTTTCAAGCTTTTAGCAGGCTTTAAAGATCACAGAACACGTTTGCACAATCAGTTTGTAAAAAATGAAAACAAAATGGAAAAGGTGAACTTACTAACTTGCATGAAGTAATTGATATAAGTAAAAAACTGGCAAGTCTCCGTGCTGTAGCTACTTCGTCAGTTCAACCGTTACGAACGACAATGCGCCCGTGTGCCCCACAGGGCATAGGACTTGCGCTTAAATTAGTTTATAGTGATCGCAGACATACGTTGAGGCCAACGCATGCTCTCTTTCCTCACCTGCCTGGGCCCGATGGCAAGGTAAAGTCAGCATCAGCAGATGCGGGCTCGGACGCAGCGGCTAACAAGGCTGGAAAGACCGCCTACGCGCGTCACTTACGACCTGATCTGAGCCCAGTGAGCCAACAACGAAGTGGCTCGAATGTTATCTGTGTGGGCTTGCCATAGAGGACACATAAAGGGGCAATTGAAGCCTGATTCAGTCGATCAGTCAGCCACTCCACACATAAACTGAGCTACTTATAGTCTACGGCAATGTCAAACGCACTGTACTGCCAGTAGACAGTATGTAAGAAAAAGAACAGCTAATCACACGTACCAAACCCGTCTGCCGTCAACAGAAAGAATGAATGAACCTAAGAAAAATTTCGAAAGCTCCAAATAGCTAAATTTTATTCTTGGTCCTAGAGTCCTCGCCATCAGTCCTAGCAGAACAAGTTCCTGGAATGCGTATCTTCACATCGATTTCCAAGTTTCCAAAAAAACTGACTTTCACAGTGGCAGTAGCAGTGCTAACCGGAGCGTCCTTATTACTATTGTTGCAATGAGTATGATGATGATGATGATAATGGTTATTATTATTATGTGCGATAGTAGTAAAAATAATGGCGTTCGTAACAACAATACCAGTGGTAGCAATAGTAGTATAGGGAGTAAGCATTGTGGCAGAAGTCACGGCAGTAGTAGCAGTAGAAGGAGTACTAATAATAATATTATTATTTTTAATAGTAGCATAGATAATAGAAATAATCTCACCGGGAGTATTACAAGTAGCATAAGTAGTAGTAATAACCCCAGCGGTAATATCAGTAGGAGGAGAGGGAGAGGAGGAGGATAACTACCATTGGTTACAAAGAGATAGTAATCACCGGATAGGTCCTGGTAACTACGGCAGTGATGACAACAACCATAAAGCTGAACGTTGAGGGATCAAAAAGTTACATTGGACACACGTCTTTTCCCACGTCAAGACAAGCTATGGTCAAGTAGAGGAAAATGAGAAAAGGAAGAAACATAGGCTGACATGGCGAAGATCATCTAGTAAGATGCAAATTAAGTCCAAAGAATGCCCCGGTGTGTGCAGACGAACTCACGCAAATGACCTAAATGGCTCTTTGAACTAGTTTGGATTTTTAATAGGATGCGAAAGAAAATCTAAAGGTCAGTGAGTAAGGCCAATCGCATTTGTCGGGCCACTGGAAGAGGTGAAAAGCACATGGTTTACAAGCTCAACTTTAGGAACAAGCGTCAGGGATAGGTTTTGCTCACAGACACGGGGCAACTATGCAAAATCTGGCCATTAAACATAAGCCTACCCCCATCCTCTCACGAGATGAAACTACGAAAGTTGCTCATCACACAGTTTCTATGACTCGACCCGTCGGTCATTTCAGTGGCCCTTGTCTTGTCGGTAGTCTGTCTCTGCATGTGCTATCAGCAACCGTACGACTGCCTAGGGGTCTATAGATCAAGTCTTTGACCATAACGGACAAGTAGGTCCCGCAATGCGATCGGTAAGCGCCCGGTTAATGTACCCGATCGCAACTGGCAAGAAAACGAGCCCGTGGTTCAATGGTTAGAGCGTTGGACTTCTAACCAAAAGAACGCGGTTTCAAGCCTCAAGTGCATCTAAACCTGGGGTTGGGTATGGTCGGCTGATGACGGCTAATAAACCAGAAATCGCCAAACCAAGTCTCCCTATTCCATGTCGGTAACACCCTTTCTACCTATAATACTAGGCGCTATGCGACTGCCCGCCAGGGTAATCGTGATGACAACGGGTCCGTGGCTTGATAGAAGAACTTTAGACTAAATTACCAACGATCTCCGGTTTGAATCTCAGGTGGACCACACCTGAAGTTGAGTATGGATGGCTGAAGACGGTTAACAGGCCAGAAACGATAATCACAGTCGCCTTGTCTTTATCCGTAAAATCCATCTCAGCACTTATATACATAAATATGCAGATGAACATCGCCGACAGAGACAAGGAAGACTGGAATGGTCATTTCTGGCTGAGTAGCCGTAGTCAGCCAGCCAAACCCAACCCGAGGTTGTAATCCGCGACTTCTAATTAACAGGCCACTCTCTCTCTCTCTCTCAGGCAACTTATATACATTATAACTAAATTAAATTTTCTGGTAATAAATAATACGGTAGTGTACTGTAAAGGTAGGATTATTGGATACAGTATAATACCGTATTGTAAGTACAGAGGATGGTGACATAGCATTTAGTGTTACGCGAGTTCGAGGTCAAGGGAGACTGGAATGGCCATTTCTGGCTTATTAACAATCGTCAGCCAGTCATACCCAACCCAAGGTGTTACGCCACCCAAGGCTCGAAGTCGCAACTCGTTGCTTAGAGGCCAAACGCTCTAACTATTGAGCCACGGGATCGTTGTCTTGCCGATTTAGATCGGGAATATTGACTTTCATTCGTTGATGAACGCTCAAAGATCGCTCACGGAACTCACTCGTTCCGCTGGAGGGATTCAAGAGTGAGCCGCAAGGCCGATAGGCAGGAGTGAGTTTCGTTAGCGATCGTTGAGCATTCATCAACGAATACAAGTTAATATTCCCGATCTAAACCGGCAAGGCGTTGGACTTCTGATGAACAGGTCGCGGGTTCGAGCCTTGGGTGGGATATGACTGGCTAATGAACCAGAAAAGGCCATCCCAATTTCTATTGTTTTTGCCGGCAATATTCATCTGCTGAACATAAACTATCTCAACAAAACTTCTGAATACAGGACTTGGAGCTACTATGCAGCCAACTGATGATTTTAAATAAAATTAAAAACCTTAATTCCGTTCTCTTTAATTGGCTGGTAGGTAAATTAGGATCTTGCATAAGACCAAAAGCGAAAACAAGCAGTCAGAGTGCCTATGACCCGTCGAACAAGATAGCAACACCTTAATAGTCTACTTAGAACCAGCGCCCAAAAATGTATGGAATATGAGTGTAGTATCTCTCTCAAATGATAAACTTAAGCTCAGCTTATGCTTTATGGGGCGCCCAACTGCCCCAACGAGGAAAAAAAAGGGAAGATGGCAGAGGCACTCACCTGAACAATGCTCAGAGTAGCCGAAGTGACGGGGTCTGAGAAGTCACCACCGGGTGGAGAGACAGCGCCGACAATGGTCACGGAACCTTCACGGGGCTCGGGTCGACCCAGACAGCGAACTCTTCCAGCTCGCTCGTAGAAACTGGGAAAAGAAAAGAGAATGCGGTGAGCAAGTAATCGTAGATGCAATTAGTAAAATCCCAGGTAGCATAATGGGCCAGAACAAATTCTCGCCGATGGTATGTTATGTAACACCTCCCCCCCTAGGTGATTCAAGAAGGTGTGCGTGTGCCCCGTAGACGGGCCACGTGGTATATGCATTGGACCAACACGGGGGCCAAATCAGGAGCTAGTTAGGTCCCATAAAAATGTAGATGCCACACCTCGCTTTCTCACTCCGTGGGATATGATTCACCTGCACCTTATCCCACTTCTGGTCTTCTTGACTATGTCACAGGTGGGTAAGGAAAGACGAAGTGAGGTAGATGCTGTGCAATTCTACTTAAAACTAATTTGCGCGCGAATCACCGTCTCTGCACTACCCTGCTGTGGAGCATACGGTGGACATCGTCAGATTACGGCGGTCGAACTGACGTGTGTGCATGGGGTGTAGCGCGTACTAGTTAGGGGGAGTACCACACAGATAGCATTTGGTCACTCCATTTGTCTCGTACAGGTGGTGAATACTCCTGTGGCCGCCTCTAACTGGTACCCAACTCTCACCTGTGGCTCCTCGTAGCTGGGCTATTACCAGCGGCCACACCTCAGACAGTCGCCACGACCGGTGGGCTAAACCAGGTGAGGGTCTGCGGTGTTGTGTGTGCCTCCACATCCGGTACGTCCGACTCCCGAACGTCCCAGCAACTCCGCCCCCCCCCCCCCCCCCTCCATCCTACGGCGAGTGCGACAGCTATCCAACTGGCGGGCCAGGCTAACTCGGGTCGTTCTCTCACTAACCCAAATCGTGACCCATAGTGGAGTTTCGCAGCCGTCTGAGATGTCCGAGCAGCCCTATTTAGGGACAGCACTGCTCGCCTCCTCGAGAAGAAAGGGGCTAGAAAAGGTGCCCTAAGCAATTGCTGGGTATCACGTTTTCTGGAGCCGGCTGCGGCTCGCAGATCATAAAATATGCGGTAGTAAAACTTAAACAACAATACCCCGTCCTCATTTCCTGCGCCATACTCTCCGGGCTGCTCGGTTAAACTTTCCTGCCCACTGTTTTGATTTCAGCAACCAAATAACCCAGAAACTGGAGGACCTGCAGGCTCCAGATGATAACGCCACCGTAGAGACATGATGGTGTCAACTGCGAAATGCCATCCAGTTCACCGACCTCGAAGTTTGACGACAATGACGCCGACATCAGCAACTTACTCGCGGAAAAGAACGGACTACACAAAGCCGCATAGACCTTCGGACTGACACCACCAAAAGAGCCTGCCTTGGGTGATCTGCAAGGCTGAGGAAATCGAAGGGTATGCGGGCTGCAATGAAATGAAAGACTTTTTCAAAGCCATCAAGGCCCCTGCATCAAAGGAACCGCACCACTGCTCAGCTCTGACGGCACAACACTTCTGACAGATAAATCCCAAATTCTGAAGCGCTGGGCCGAGCACTTCATAAGTGTCCTTTATTGCTCATCAGCCATCTCCAATGCTGCCATTGACCGACTCCCTCAAGCGGACACGAACAATGACCTGGATCTGCCGCTTTCCCTACCAGAAACCACCCGGGCCGTGCAGCAGATTTCTAGCGATAAAGCACCGGGATCTGACGCAATCCCACCGGAAGTCTACAAGCACGGCGGGCCCCGGCTGATGGCGGAACCCACAACACTATTCCAGATGTGACGCCAAGTTCCTCAAAAGTTAAAAGACGCAATTATCGTACATCTCTACAAGCGGAAGGGGAACCGGCAACTTTGTGATAATCACAGAAACATCCCGTTGCTCAAAATTGCCGGAAAGACCTTCGCCCGTATCCTTCTCAATCGTCTGAACGGTCACCTAAAGAAGAGACTGCTCCCAGGAAAGCCAATGTGGCTTCCAACGACACCGCAGAACAACAGGCATAATTTTCTCCGTTCGCCAGCTACAAGAGAAGTGCCAAGAGATGCGAACCCACCTCTATGCTACCTTCGTGGATCTGACGAAAGCCTTTGGTACGGTAAATCGCGACGGACTGCGGAAAGTCATGCAGAAATTCGGCTGTTATGACGGGATGACGGCGCGCGTCACTGACAACGGGACGGTATCCGAAGCATTCGCAGTGACCAACGGAGTGAAACAGGGCTGCGTATTGGCCCCCACCCTGTTCAGTCTCATGTTATCTGTTATGCTGATGGACGCCTACCGTGATGAGCAGCCTGAGATCCGCATCGCCTATAGAACTGACGGACACCTCAACAGTCATCGTATGCAGGCTTCGACACGCGTGTCTATCACTCCAGTCCATGACTTGCTCTTCGCGGACGACTGCGCCCTCATACCGTGACGGAGGAGGACATGCAAAGGAGCATGGATCTATTCAACACAGGCTGCGGCAATTTTGGATTAACAATCAGTACATCTAAAACGGTTGTCGTGCACCAAACGCCACCCAGAGCGGAATACAATGCTCCCCAAATCAATGTCAATGGCGCTCAACTCAATAATTTGGAAAACTTTGCTTATCTGGGGAGCACACTGTCACGCAACACGAAAATCGAAGACAAGGTTGCTCAACGGATCTCCAAAGCCAGTCAGGCCTTCGGCCGGCTGCAGGCCTCCGTGTGGAGTCACCACGGTATTCACCTGAACACCAAACCGGTGTCGCAGATCGCCTCATTTTTTCTCACTGTCCGTCAGCATCTCTTCGTCCAGACCCTGCAGTTGCCCACAGCGCTGCACTCCCCATTATGCATGTGTACATTTTTTCCTTTAATACCTTTCTACTGCGTCTTCTTATGACCCCTGCGTTTGTGTGTTCGGCGCGATGCTTATCAACTCTGCTCAGTAGGACATGTGTCAGTCTGCGATTTGCCGACCTAGCGACATGAAACTTTGAGCATAGCAAACATATGACTGGTGGGCCTTGTCTGAATGGCATGCTTGTGAGGAGACAGGTCCCAGCCACAGGAGAACAGCGCCATTAGCATCCTTTTTGACAATAAAAAGGAGCTCGTTGAAACTTCAAACTGTTTAAAATTTCACACTTGCTGCGTCTTGGATCTGTCGAATAGGGAACCGAGATCCACACTGTCCTGCGATAATAACTTTGGGTATCGTTGAGCACCGATCTGTTTACTTGCACAGTGGTAGTACATGGTCCATGTCGCCCATCACCTAAGAAGGCCCAGCCAAGAGCAGTCTGGCATTACACAGACCCTCAATCTGACGAGCCGGCAGAGTAGATGATGATGATGATAACACCCATGGCTTAATCGGGTTTTTGGACGACCAGAGGTTTAACTCGTGGAGGGGCAGGGGCATATAGGGACTGACTCAGCGTACAAATACCCGGGGCGAAGAGAGACCGTGGGGGGGTGCGGAAACGACGAAGGTTGGTGTGCATGGCTCACGTTTCCACTACCGCCGCCAAAGGAATGCCACACAAGCGCCTTCGGCCTCAGCGAGGGGTCAAGTGCTTGAGCGACGTTTAAATTTCATGCCTTCCGGTCGCTCTTGCTCAATTATTTGAGCTGTCATCTCCCATGCCCAGGGAAATTTTGAAGTGAGGATGGATCGGTCGCGAGCAAAAATACAGCATCTGACAAAAGAACGTCATTCCCACCGAAGAAGGGCAGACAACTTGGGCGAAGCCGGAAAGAAGATTGGAATGGCCATTTGTGGCTTAATTGGCCTAAGCAGGCGAGCATATGCTTGCTGGTTAACAATGAGCCAAGGAGGCTTATGTTCTGTGACCGGAAATAGGCAAAGTCACTTGAAAGTATGATGCATTTGACTGCCCAAAATGCAAGACAAACTACGGCGGCGTATTTTGCCTCATAATGCAGGAATACAGTTCTAACAGAGAAAAGGGCAACGAATAACCGAAAACCATCACCGGTCAGGGCAGGGCTGGGAGGGGAAAGGACATTTAGGACTTGTTTTTTTGCTGTCGGGGTATCCTAAACTACTCGAAGTAGACTTAAAAATCAAATCTACACCACCCCGGTTGGATAAACACCCAAGAACAACACGGACAAGCATGGTTACAGAATAGGACACTAAGAAACTCGGGAAGCGAAAAAAATAAATAGTTTAGGTGGCTGAGTTTTGAAACCGCAGCCGTTAGTTGGACCACGAACCTTTACTAAACTTCATCCTTGCCTGGATTGGTATCACACCAAGTTCCATCAAAAATTACAAAAATCAGGCTCACACGAATACGATAGCACGATACAATTTCAAGCAAAATGTCTCTCCCTTTAACGACTCTGGTTTTTCGTCCTACATTGACCGAAATGCTAATGTAGACTGTGACTCTTTTGAAGGGCGACCAGTGGTTAGTGATAACACGCTCATCGGCATGCCGAAAGACAAAAATAGATCGCGCAAACAGGCTCCAACACAGAGGTCACCGAGAATCGGTCGGAGTGGTGTTGTTACCTGGTCTACCTAACCAACGCGTGCTTACGTGGCTTGCAGCTTCGAGGATCAACGCGACTGGTAAACACACATGCACGCACTCACCTAGCTACACACACACATATATGACCAGTGAGCATAAAACTATTAAGATATATATACACACACACACATGAGAGATGAATGTTCACTTGTAACAAAAGTCTTTCTGAAAGAAATAGAAACAGCTATAACTGCCAAATTGTAATGCGACGGAAACCCGTACCTGCGCTCTCGAAAGCGATAAGCTCTCACAACCTCCCAATAGTCGACCAGACGTTTGACAAGGAGGCATCCCGTCGATACTCCCTACTTAATTTTGACATAAAGAACTAACTCTTGAAAACGGTAAATTTGCTGATGACTCTCTTTTGATGTGGTGTTCGCCAAAGTGGCGTTTAGAGGCCGAATATGTTGAAAACGTGATTGTCCTTGGCCATCCCACCAAAGGTGTTGATAATGTCCCGCAGCACGGTAATTAAGAGATGGTCTACTGCTGACTGACTGACCAAAATTTTGTTTAGTCTGTTTTCAGGCCGCGCCGGTACTCGAACAGGATACTATTTGAGGTGCTTTTAGGGTGGCTTTCTAAGGTCTTGGCGAAAGGTGTCTGCGTAATAGGGCTAGTCAAGTAAACCATATCCCTTTTGACTCCGCAGCCCGTGAGTCAGCGTTTTGTCCATGTGCTAGTACTTTCTACATTCTTTAACTATTATTCTGCCACTTGCTCTACCTGATTAAATGAAGCGTTCACCGGTCTGTCTTATACTTTTTTTCTGGTTCTACGGAGCTTCATAGATGACGAGTTACGTCCATTCTAACGTCAGTTGGCAGCAGTGCAGCTATTTTGTCGGACACGACGCGAATTCCCCTAACTGCGGTGTGGCAAAATCCGCAAATCACCTTTCAGCAAATGTCCGATTTCCCACGTTTCCGGATGGAAAAAGCCAAAAATGGGCTCAGACTTGTCCAAGAAAGCTTAAATGTGCAGTCTGTTCCTAGCAAACTTAATTGGGACTAACTGCTGAGCCACCCTCCACTGTTTGGGGGTGTACGTTCGCTGAGAAATTCGACAAGCTGAGGATGACGATTATGGTAGGGACGATGGCGGTGGTGGTGACGATGGTGACCACAAACAGGTAAGGGGGCGAGTGTTAAGGCAACAGCAAGGTGACGCCGAAGCTGACTATGACTCACCTGGCCAGACGAGCCGCGAGGTAGGCCGGATAACCGGAGTCGGCAGGCATTTCGGCCAGACGACCGGAGATCTCACGCAAGGCCTCAGCCCATCGACTGGTCGAGTCCGCCATCATGGCCACATTGTAGCCCATGTCACGGAAGTACTCGGACAGAGTGATGCCCGTGTAGATGGAGGCCTCGCGGGCAGCCACGGGCATGTTGGAGGTGTTGGCAACCAGAGCCGTGCGCTTCATAATGCTCTCTTGCTTTCCGTTCACCTCCACCGTTAACTAATTTTTTTGGAGGGCGGGGGGTGGGGTGGGGAAGCATCACTTGAGATTGCGACGAAAATGTGAACAGAAACCAAAAATAGGAGCTGGCCCTGGATACCAACTAGTCGAGAAGATGCAATACCTTCGTGCCCAAAGTCAAATGACAGGTTGGGTGTCAGCCCGGATCACCGGGCTTCTAGGCCGGACTCGGCTGGGATATAATGATGGTACCTGGACCGTAAAGGGACGACAATCGTGGAATGGTTTCAGGGGCCAATTTGTGGTCAGCGTCTCAGTGATGAGAGCGGTTATAGTATACAGCAGCACTTGCGGATACACCAGCTACATCTATGTGGAAGCTGGTAAGCCCATGTGATTTGCTCGTTGTTAGGTGGGTTGGTTGGCGGAATGGTCCCAAATGATCAGTGTCTTTTGGAGTCCTATAGGTGAAGGTAGGAGTATCCTACAGCAGTGGCGGACCTGACTGACAGCGGCCCAACTTCTCTCCCAGCGATAGTTCGATTGTCGTAAATGACAGGGACTACCACCTTCCGAGAGCGCAATTGTGACGTTCGCGTGAATCCGGCTATGGTGTGAAACTCTCGAGGCCTCTTCTCAGGCTAGCCACGTTCCGATGGCACAGTCCATAGGACTGAAGAGGTGCGTTCGAGTAAGGACTGACGTGGTCAAACTCACGTCCACACGCGCTACGCACGCGCTGATGAACCAAACACAGGAAAATTTCAGATCTCTCCTCAAAGATAACAGCCACGAAGACTGCATTAAAGAGAGACCTGCGGTCTGATCCTTCCTCTGAAAGGGAAAAGAGTTGGTCCATCAGTCGGATCCGCTCTTTAAAAGTATCACGAAACTCCAGGTATATTATAGTTGAACCGTACATAAACCTCTAGGTGTAAACTAAGATGGCACTAGTACTAACGACCCACTCATGCATCAGAAAACTGACCGGCTCGGACGTTGGCCTGATGCTCAGGTGGGAAAGAGAGTGAGGTCGACGGCTCAGCGCATTTTCCTCGTTATAAAGGATTTTACGTCCTTAAAGCTATCACGGTGCGCTAAAAGCAATGGCTTGGAAAGTTGCCAACTGACGGGGTAGCTCGGACCACGTGGTCAGTCCAGTGTGTACGCTTGTGCGCAATGGACGACTGACGGACTGAGAATCAGGCTGCAATGGCGCCTTCTTAACGTGGCCTCTATGGCACTCTCACTCAGTTGGGATCCGAGCCATCCCTCCCTTGTGTTGCAGTGTTCTTGCTTGCGTGGGCCTGCGCCCTCTCCCATCTCCAGTCTTATTTGACTCTGTCTTGACATCGGGTCCAAATGGGGGGAGTGGAACAGAGAGTGAGGTAGATGCAGCGCAAGTTACCGTCCCTGCACCACAATGCTATGGAGCACACGACGGACATCGTCGGATTACGATGGTCAAACTGACAGAGGAGGGAGAACAACAGAATGAAATATCGAAGGGGGCAGGGGATAAGTAACGCACCTCCGGGAAATCACGCAACACCTCAGACATTTCATTGCCACGTTCACCGCAACCTACGTAGATGATTACGTCGGAGTTGGAGTACTTGGAGAGCGACTGGGAGATGACAGTCTTGCCGCAACCGAAGGCTCCAGGGAATGGCCGTAGTGCCGCCTTGGACACATCTAAAGCAGAGCCAAAAGGGAGGGGGAGGCTTATCTGAGCCGTGTATTAATGGGCGAACAGTCAAAACAAAAGACCCGGAATCTTGTTTAAGTACAATGGACCAAGTCGGCACATTTGACGGGATGGAGAGTTTAGGGACAGGACAGCAGACCAACTGGTTAAATGCACCTTTTAGTTGGTGGAGGGCGTTCAGTTCACCATCAAACCCCGAACATGCTACAAAGAAATAAAGTGATGACAGCTCAATCAGTACAATTCAAAACATGCCATAAGAGATCAGCGGCTGCAGTTGTAATGACATTTATCATCGCGTGGACTGTCAGGGTGCGCTAGGTCAGCCCGCACTGGGTGAGGATGAGACCCTGTCAGGTAGCCAGTGTACAGGCTAGCTCTGAACATGAGGGAGATGGCATTGAACGCACTTACACAGCCACCGAGAGATCTGATGGACAGTACTTGAGCGACAGGTGCCGGTACTGCCACATCCATCGACGTCGGAAATAACGGCGTGAAAATAAGGCTAGTTTTAGAGCTCCATACCTCCACTCACGCGCGCGCGCACGTTAACCGGTCTCAAAGAAAGCAGAAAGTATGCCGACGTTTGGGGCAACAGAATACAACCTCATGGAACAGCTGGGATATAGTGTTGAGGAGTAGAACTTGTGCAGCGGTTGACCGATAATAGGCCTTTGTCATGGCGATGACCTTGACCAGCAACAATCTAGCTACATTATCCGCGACAGGAACTCGCGATAGAGGGAATCTAACGTTCCAGTGAAGACAACAAAACAGACTGCCGTCAGTCACTGGAAGGCATAACAGAATTCAATAATGCGTCGCAGTATAGGTAGGTGCATCCACGTCTAGCTCGGAACTCGGCTCGGTTGGAGTTCGTGTTTAAATCAGACATATTTTGAAACAGTCTGAGAATGAAGACAGCAGAAGACGTTGCAACGATAGCGGATGCTGCGGTACTTCCCGCACTATGCATAATGATCCTTCTTGAAAAAAAGATGCAACGGTAGCCGGCCCCCAGTGAGCAGGAGTGATATCATCTCCCCGTTCTCGTTTAATCATCTTACAGAGACAGGGTGTCGATTCGTCGACAGGCGATTTGCCGACTGCAGCAGAGGCGCCGTCCTCTCCGGGCGCCTAAGTGCTGGGCAACCTCAGTAGTGAAGCGACGATTTTTTTCTGAAAAGAAGGATTGGAGGCTCTGTGGGAGTGCGAGGTTGTGGCAGGTTAGTTGAAAAAGCACAAGAAGAGCCCACGCCAGTGCTTCATCTTGGTCGAGTCATCAGCAACTAAGCGCCATTCGCATCGCGAACATAAGCACTCGCTACTGAACCCACAAACTTGGCGAAACGGTCGATAAGTTTCGAGGTACACCGACATTTGGGACTTGTTCTGTAGAAGTGGAAACGTCTACTTACCATTTTTTATTATCTCTGGCCGACGATTCGGTCATTTTCCAATATCTGGCTCGAATTTTGTGCTCAGAACTTCGATACGGATAGGCTGTCATGATTTTATGAATTCAAGGCACCACGTACGAGGGCACGAGTAAGGGATGAACAGTCAGAGAAGTGCAGACGAGAACATGGTCTAACCAATTTTGGCAAGATGCGCCCAATTACAAAGCCATGATCTAACTAGGAGTCAAGCTGGCTGGCTGCAAGATGATCGTTTGAATACCAGGCCACCAAACGTTTGCAGGGGTGGTAAAAAAACAATTTCATGACACACATCCGGTTATGAGTCAGCAGATCTTAGCAACCTATCATTAATGTAGAATGGGAAACAGAGTTCAGAGCGACCAATAAGGTGATAGTTTGAGGAGTCGGTTGGGCCAGTTCAGCTATTCTAATTACCGAAAACAATCAGCAGATCACGACGAGGGAGTCTTTAAACCGGTTCTGGTTTGTGCGAGAGCCGAGGTAGTTGATATCGGCGCATAGGCTGAAACGAGAAAAACTTCAGAAAGCGTTCTCACAGTCGGTAGATTGACCGTCGTTACCGAAGATATACACCACAGTTAGGCAAACGGGCAGATCCGTGTTCTGCGTAGTTACCAATAATAATCGACATTCAATACACGCCAGGCGCTTTAAAACTAAGGAATGGGACCGCGTTCCGCCAAAGGTCACACAAACAATGATAAATCACATGGAAGTCTTGTTGGCCAAATTGTTGTATGAGTACTGGTCGCTCGTTGCAGGACAGAAGAACGCGTATTCTACCTCGTAATCAGGAAAAATCGGAGAACGTTAATGGAATTTCACATTTGGAAAAAAAGGGGGGCTCCCATACGCCCGCTACTACAGGAGAGGGGACACTAGCACTCACGGGAATAGAGCGTCGAGGATGCGCTGGCCGGTGAGAAGGGGATTATTGGCGGGCAATTTCTCCGCAACCGGGCGTGGAGTTCGGACAGGCCACACCTGCAGCATCGAGTGCTCCGTCACTTCACCGTCAAATTCGGTCTCTAAGACTTTGTCCTACAGGATAAAGCGGAAAAGCCGTAAGACTCCTTCCCCCTCACAGCCATCCAAATAATAAAATTGCAGAACAGCACACATCCAACAAAGAGAAGCGTCAGGTATTATGAAAACTGGAGAAAAAAACACAGGAAGGCTCACCAAGATGGTATAGTTCCCGGGCGGAGCGATCCACCGGATGGTACCCTGGTCCTTCGGAGAGAGCATAAGCTTGTGCTTGACTAAAGTATTCTCATTCACTGTGGCATAGATATCTCCACCGGTTATGTGCATGCCAACACGCAGGTTCGGCATGGGATCGAACTCCCAGGCAATCTTACGGTCCAGCGACGGCGCACTAACGCCTTTTGGAATGTAGATGGATTCAGTGAGAACTCGAATATCCTGCAGGGGCCGCTGAATACCTATCCAGCGGGTGGGGGGGGAGAAGTAAAAAAACACAAGCGTGTGATCGTACCCTAAAACCGATTTTTTCCATGTAAGGAGGAGAAAAGGGGACAGGAACACAATGAAGACGAAATCAACGAATCTAGGGAAATACTCGCATAACACCAGCAGACATGGTGATCAGAAGCGACAGATGAGCTGAGATCTGTGAAGCCAACCCCAGGGTGAGCGCAGCACCGATCATTTGCGCGTGAAATAGTTTATAATGAAACAGACTTGGGTTGCATCTATCGCACTGCCTCTCTCTCTCTCTCTCTTCCCCTAATCACCCTGCTCCAATGTCAAGACGACCGGAGACGGTCTCGGGGGCGGCGGCTTCCGACAGCGCATATGCGCGTTTCCCCCACTCCACATGTGCTAGGCTACTAAAGGGTGGCTCGGTGCGCACTTTGTTGGGGCTACCATAAAGGTCAAAGTAAGAAACCATTACAGCTTGACTGTCAGTCCTGAGAAGGACCGGGTTAGCCGACAGTTGGAAAACTTCCAAAGCACTATTCCTAACGCTTCTTGATAGATTCAAACACGTCGAAGTTATTATAGCGATATGTGCGCTAATTGCCGTGGGGATGGACAGTTGAGAGGCAAGCCCGTGTGAAAAAACGGAAAAAAATTGTAAAGATAAACTTTGGAAGCTGTAGTGATTGCTTGTGGGCCGTCTCGACGTGCTTTTCCGAAGAAAATCACATCTACCTGGTGCTTCGCTGCAGCATGGGAGGAGCATTCACAACTCGAATCAGATCCCTCTGGAATGGCTCTGTTACCATGCTTGTAACTACGATATTGGTACCGGTATGTTTCTTGCAGTAAATAGTGTGAACTGGATGGGATTAACCAACTCAAATCGATGGACCTCTACACTACCAACATCGTTATCAGACGGATTCTCCAAAGATATCAAACAGGAAAGGCATTATCAGGATAATTCTTGTGACAATTCATTCATGTAGCGTCAAAAAGCTAGGCCATATAAGGTCAGAGCCGATTGGGTTCAGACAAGAAGTGTCAGAAGTACTTGCCAGCCCGATTGTACAAAAGTCCCAAGAACTGAAGGAATAATAAGTCAGCAGCGGATAATCGGTATCGTTGATTACCCGTCAGGCAAGACTGAAATAAGAGGAAATGAAGTCCGAGGATGCGTAAGAGGTTGGCTTACCGTCAAAAATGCTGTCTAGAATACCCGGACCCAATTCAACAGAGAGTGGTTTTCCGGTTTTTTGCACGGGATCTCCAACAGTCACACCGGCTATCGGAAAGCAGAGTTAGGGAAATAACATATCACTGGGGTACAGTAGAGAACCGAGAAATGGCACCTCGGCAAATGACAGCAAATAGACCAAAAAAAGAATTCTAACAGAAAAGTGGATGCTACGTGGGGTCAAACAACGAGCGCATAATATTATGGTCAGCTTCAAGACAAAAGTTGGCAAAAAGGATACACGTGTCTTCGTAGACCTGAATCGTCGCAGTGTCGCCCTCCAGACGAATAATCTCACCCACCAAATTGTCATGTCCGACACGAACTAGTTCGTACATGGCTGAACCTGCCATCCTGTCCGCAGTTACAACTAAGAATAAATGAGAAAAGGAAATATTTACTCAACATATCTCAGAAAACTGTGGATATAGTGTATCCACGTGCACGTTTACAGACAAACTTACCTGGACCTGACACGGAGAAAACACTCCCGTAGCTGCTTTCACGATCTCCATCGATTCGAAGTTCGCGGAATTGCCGATCCATTGCTAAAATCAGGTAATTTGTACCCTTAGTATCACTTAACCAGTATGTTAACCAAATAATATTAGCAAATCGAAGAACTTTGGTGCTGGCACTTAAATCCTATCAATAACCAAATATTAGCGTGTGAATGCATGACTTTTGAGCCATCTCGTCAAAATTGCGTCCATTAACCCAGAGTGGTGACCTTAGCAGAATGAACCGCAGCGATTTTGCAAGGTAAATCAATGAGGAGACAGCTTTGATCAGCAAGCGCATGTATCCAGCCAGGGTGCGCACATGTCTGCTTGGTGTGAGCATTCAGTACATGGGGTGAGATATCTATGGGGCACATTTTCAACCTCATTCTTCATTCTCAAAAAAAGTACCTAGCTTATTTTGACTCACTAGTTAATTAAACTCACGGCTCCCGGTGGGGGCCTTGTAGCTTGGTTGGCTCGAGAATTGGCTGTACTAATGCCTTCCCCTTGCTGGGCATAGGTTCGAATCCCACCGAGGCCGTCGAGTTTTCACAAGTGGGTAAAATGAATTAATTAAACTAACTAAAGCATATTATAGCAAAATAGTTTGCGTTGTTGTGCACTCTTACTCCGTGTGAGAAAGCTGAAATGTTCATGATCCCATCGAAGAACGAATTAATCTCATTTACGGTATGACGAAAATGTTTTCGGGCTATCGGGTTAACATGCAATATAACGAAATATAGTCTTCGTCCGAGAAAGGGGACATAGACAGTAGAACAAAACGCCCCTATGTGATCCGGTAGTCCTCACGGATGAGTTGGTCTAATTAAGAAGTATGATGGTGTGTTTGGCGAAGGAAAAAAGAGCCTGACCCAATGTTAGGGAGCCTGGATGACACGATTGTTGATCTGGCATCGTTTAAAGGGGTTTATACATTTTTGTAAAAACATGAAAAAATAGTACTAGGATTCGAAGAATCCTTGCGCGCACAGTGATGCTAGCTAACTGGTAATTTTTTTATTTTCGCCAATATCCGACCATCTAAGTGTGGCAGCATTTATTCGGCCAAAAATTCAAAATGAGCCATAGTATACTTATAGTTGGCATACAATTTTCGGGAGGTGAATTTTTACCCAAAATACGCTAATATTTAGCAAAAAATCAGACCATGGAGTCAAGCGAGAATTCCGGCTGTTTTTAGAGGAAATGATACCCAAAGGTGTGGAAATAAGGCAACAATTACTGTAGTGGGTGCGACGTATGTAAAAATGCTGATTAAAAAGGGGACAGGGCTTAATGGGGAGGAGTGGGTAGCAACTTCAAAGCTCTCGGCGGAAACCCTCGCCCTTTTATCGCCAATATGTTCAGTCAACATCTTCTTGAGGACGCAAACACTTTGCTTGGCAGTCGTTCGACAACACATTATCGAGTTATTAGCGACTGAATTTGCATAATTAACGATGCCAGCTGGGGAGCATGCTGCAATCTCAATCATAATTTTGTTAAATATTTGTGGTTGTACAGAATTCTTAGAGCCGAAAGTCATACATAAACAGAATACAACTTCCGAAACACAAGAATTGCAAACAAATTACTGATGCTTTAGGTTAGAAAAGGTAAGAATAAAAGGTGTAAGGTAATTAGGAAATCGAGAAAATCAAAAAAGACAACGTGAAAGATACTCCCACGACATCCAAACATATGTTCATCTGATAACTAGCATAAAAATAGAAAATTTAACAAAGTGTTAAATGGCGGTTTCCCGGCAGGTTAGATTGACATACATAAGTAAAACGACGGCTGAATTGAAAGTATGATAGCAAAATGCTCATTTAAACCCGAGAAAAATAGGATGGCAACTATAACTAGAAATTTGCGACAAATGAATTCATATGATGCTTTATTTAGTAACGACATAATGAGTCAGTGTTTGTTACCAACCCGTGGATACATCTATTTAAAATAAACGACTAACTTGCATTTAGGAATATTGACACGTGGTAAGCTAATTATGCAAAACGGGGAGTAAGTGGTTAAAGAGCACGATCACTTCTATCACTTTATCTACTTATTTAACAACGCTTAAGGTGGGCGTTAGGTAACGAACCAACTGAAAATCAACAGGCCCAGACTAAAAACGAAGATCAACACCAGTTTGTTTAACCATTTTCACATATAACAAGGGGGCGAAAGCACCAAACAGTACAAATGCATAAAGGATAGTGTAGGAATGAGTACGCGGACAAAAACCCTGCGGGAATGATGATCACAACCTGGCAGGGTCGATTATTGTCTTTTCTGCGCTAACACCAGTCTAGTAAAATATGACTAGGCTGTCATTGGTTAGAACATGGAACCTATTTGAGGTTAAGTGCTCCTGGAAAGCTCGAGCCTGGTAGTTGAATTTCCAGCAAGTATCTAAAAGGGAATAGACAATGACAATGTAGCTGCAAGAAAGAGTAAACTACAGAAGATAAAGATGATGAGAAAAATGCGAATCGTTATTGCTTATGTTCAGTTCAGCGTAATTGAGGAAAATAGGCTTATGCCTTTGATATCCCTATTTGTTACATAAAAAAGCAAGAATAAGAAGCAATGTAACGAAGTAACAGCCAAGTGAATGCAGGCAGATTTACGTGGTACACTTATATTTTTATGGTTAAATAGTCACATTTTCTTCGTGGCGCTGTAACATTTGTATGTCAAGCCGATGTTTGAATGTATCCACAGACTCGGACATTACAATCGCTTCAGGTAGGTTATTCCAGGGTTCCACGACAGAGTTGGTGAAAAAATACTTCCTCACATCAAATCTTACTTGGGGGCACATAGTTTGAA